>OZ057417.1:15312161-15619661 GCA_964056705.1 Troilus luridus
GAGGAAAAAAGGTTTCACTTTCTTCCTGTTAAGTTTCCTAAATATCACTTAATTTTTTTGAATGGGATTGATATGTTTATAACATATATTGGCTTGATAGTAAAATTCATTATTTATTTTAAGATACTAAATCAAAGTTAATCAGTAAAGGATTACGCCATTTGATTTTTTATGAAATGATTACCGAACTATACACATTTCCCGTAATTACATTATCTTTTCCTTAATAAAGAAGCTCCTGATAACTTGTATTTTAGGAAAATATTAATGAAAGGAATAGAAAATTAAAACTTGTGACTCAACTGCGGAATAATTACCAAATTATATTTAAGTTAATCTGGAGTGAAGGATTACGCCATTTAATTTTTGAGACCATAAAACTATTATTTTAAGACTTAAACCTAAATCCTTTGGAAGGATTATGGATATCCGTTTCGCAGAAGAATCTATTCGGATTATATTAAAAGATATAATGATTTATCATAAAAATGATTTAATCATCAAAACAAAATACTACAATTAAAACACATGGAAGAAAGTATTACAATTGATGATAGTATGATAGTAAAAGTTGTAAGACATACCTATAAAACGCACTAATATATGACCAATACACAATACAATACACAATATTCCAATACCCAAGAGCAGAAGAACTCGATGACATATCTGATCGAAGATTGGACTCAGACTGAGCGCGGCGTTGAAGTCTCCAGAAGGTGGTGGGAGAAAAGAGGATGACTACGGTTTTGACGTCAACGGGAAAACAAGTCTTGGTGTTCCGGAGAAGTTTTCGGTCAGGGGGCCCACGAACTCTCAAGGACGCTCCGACTATTAACGGTTTGAACTTCTTTCTTTTTATTACTTAACAATGGCGATAATGGCGAGTGATTATCCCAACTTTCTCCGAGAGATAAAAACAAAAAAAATAATGTTAAGATACGCATACAATCGCAATAAGAATATTCTAGCTTGCGCAAAAAAAAACACAAAAAAACGAAATGGAAGAGCGCTGAGTTACCGCTGTGGTAGATAATTTATTTAATATGTCAACAGCCAAGGGTGGACCCTATGGGACCTGGAGAACCTCATGGGGCTCACTCAGCATCTACAAAGTGGGTACCTTTAATTGGGGGAGCGTGACTTCATAGAAACACCTCCCTGCAAAATCGTTGTCCGAGAAATAGTATAATTTCTACCACATACTGAACATGAGCCCAAGACCCTTTAATGATAATAGTAGTACAGGGGAAAAAAGGGTAAACAAATCTTTAGTAAGACAGTTTTAATGATTGTAAAACCTAACGAAAGTTGAAAAAATATTAATTTTTTTAAAGATCGATATTACAATTTCTGTTACAGCTTTATAAGGAAAACATAAACTTTTACTTGCATATTTATATTTTATCATTATTGCTAATAATCTATATTCCATTGTTTTAGTTGAAAATCAACAAAAACAATTTTTATATAAAGTTTTCACTCATGACTGAAAAGACAAGAAACAGCTAGACGCTTCCGACTACTAAAACACATACTAGACAAACGCTCAAAGCTTCAGATCAATTACAAAAGACTTATTCATGTGACTGTTATAAGACCTATATGGACCTACGGAATTGAACTATGGGGCTCCACCAAACCATCAAATTCCTCTCGTATTCAATCCTTGCAATCCAAAATCCTAAACGCTCCTTATTTTGTCACAAATAAAACCATCCATAATGACCTTACCATATGTTCCATATTTTACCGATTTAGCCCATTCCAGATACCTATCATTCCATAATAAACTCCAGGCCCATCCAAACCCACTAGTTTCCATCCTTGCATCCAATTCCATCCCGGACAATCCTCCTAGGCGTCTGAAGAGAAGATGGCCTCGGACCCTTCTATAATAGAAATGTAATTAGAGTGCTGCCAATGGGTAGTGCCTCTACATGTCCTTTCATGTATTTATTTATTCATACAGCCCTTGAACTAGATGCCTATATTACAGTTGTACAATTCAATAAAATAATTTTTTTTAAATATATATATATCAAGTTTTAAATTGTTTTAACTTTTGTATCTTGGTTCGAATAGGTTCATTTTTATAAAACCCACATTTTAATTTTAATATTTTTATTTATTCAAATTATTTCAGCTTTAAATATTTTTTAATCCTGCCTATTCAGTCCAGAAGAAGCCTACAACGTAAGCCAAAATGTAGGTTTTTAATAAATAGTATGTCGATATTTAAGGGATTATTTTTTTACATCCACCATAACCATTTTCTCCTCGATATTGATACGATCAGCTAATAATAATAAAAGATAATAATAAAAATGTAAAATGTTAAAATGGTTTATGTAGCGCCACAGACTTAAACTTCCGGATGTGATTCTTCCCTTCCACATTGGTTTTCTACCTCCAATCACTTAGTAAGGGAGGTATAGGAATTTTATTTAAACAACTAATAATAATATAACTGTCTGTATTCTGTAATAAAATAATAATAAATAGTAACTATTAATTTAATAATACCAGTGGAAGTATACGCAATTTTAATTTTATTGAGAATCGCTTTATTAGTCACCTAATTGTAGTTAAAGGAAGTTATGTGCTGTATGCGTCAGATTTTCATTTATAACATTAATTATTCATAACTTTTTTTTCTCTTTAAACTACAAGAGGGGCCATGACCCCCTCCATAGAGTTCTCATTAGTTGATATTGCCCTGAATTTTAGTTGATTTTCAACAAGAAAAAAACACGTTTTAAAGACCAAAATTATTCATTGTATCGAATGTTTTCTCAATGGGTGCATCCAAAATCGGCGATTCCTAAACCTTTTATGTTTTTCATTCACTTATAGATAGCTAGCTATATGTTCCATCCGATCGTATACATTGATAACAAATTCACATTGACCCATGGCCCACCCTGAATATTCTTTTAGATCCGCCAGTGGTTTAGCAGAGACATAGATGAACCCTGTGGGATTTGCAAACCCTTCTAGGGCTCACCCACCCTCTAAAGGCGTTACCATTAATTGGGGCCTGAAAACCTGGCGATTGAGTTTGATTTCGCCCAAATCACATTTCTGCACAACCGTTGCCTTAGAAACAGTACAGTACTGAAACCCAGACCCTTCATGGGTAGTAGTTCAGCTTTTTTTTTTTCCTATGAATAAATAATTACACATATTTTCGAACCCAAAAATATTGGTAAGATAATAATTTATATGATTGAATTGTAGATGCTATGCATTTCGTTGCGGTGAAGAATTTTTTTTCCCTATCCATGCAAGTTGAGGCGTTGAACTGCTGACTCATGAAAGGGCTAGTGACTCAAACATCGCATGTCTCTCCGTGGTGAACTATCCCAACCGATCTATAAAGGTCGTGCAATATGGAATTATTCATTTATTTTTTTATCAATCACGCAATAGTAAAATAGTGAATATAATGAACAATGAAAATAAATTATTAGAATACCTGGGAGATTTTCCAATTTTATTTGGAAAAAAATCACGCAAATGAATCTAAAGAAAGAACAGACTTTTTTTTGTAAGAGACCTTTTTTTTGCCCAGGGCCGTGTTTCGAACCCGGGTCTCCCACGTCTCCGCTATAAATGATATAAATTTAATTCTTCGAATATTTATATAATTTTCTCTTCAAAACAAAAATATTTAAAAATATTCACCATCAAAATAACAATTAATAAAAATAAAAGTATAAATAATATATTGACGTAAGTCAACAAGGTCCTAATTAAAGCAATGTTCAACGAACATTCTTTCCCGTGTATACTTCGCAAAAATTGCGAGAACACGGGGATGTAGGATCGGTGAAGAGAACAGATTTGTCTGACTTGGATACGACCCCTAGTAGCTTGGTTTAGAGGACTGCAACGGAAATGCAGACGACCCGGGTTCGATTCCCGGCCAGGACAAATCTTTTCTCTACAAAACAAAAATATTCACCGTCAAAATAACAATTAATAAAAATAAAATTATGAAAATAAGAATATTTTGAGAAACGAAAAAAAAGAAAGAAACTTTAAAAAAAGAGAAAAAGAAACTTGAGAATGGATAATTGTACTATGAAATGAAATAAATTAATTCAGCAATAATTAAAATTTTAATTTATCGATTGTCATATCGTCGCTTTAGTGACACAAAAACGTATATACCAAATAGCCATTTAAAAAAAATTAATGAATTAGTGAAAACAAAATATATCCAGACAAGGAAAATCTAAGATAAAGTGATAATAAAATAGAAGGCGAAAAATAGTGTTACATAGCACACATCTCAAAAACCTCAATTATGTAGATACGTTTATGTGTCACCAAGGCGACGATGTGTTCTACATATTTTTATGTCCTAAACTGATCACTAAAAATCGAGCACTAAATCTTTTCCCAGAGTAAGTTGGTTGTATTGAAGGGAGCAGAATCGTATCACTCTCGTAGTTTTTGGCATAAAATAGAGTTGTAATGTAAGCAAAAACACTTTTTCAAGCCAATGCCTGACTTAGCCCCTTATTCACAACGAACATAACATGATAAAGCTTATTTAAGTACAAGAAACTAATTTTAGAGAAAATTAGACTTAACCACTTATTCACCGGGGATGTAGATATATTAATCTTTTTATCAACCATGCGATAGTGCATTAAAAATAATTAAAAAAATAATAATTAGATTTTCCAGTTTTATTAACAATAACGAATAACATTAAAGAAACTAATGAATAGAATAATTTTAAAAAAAAGTCATGGCACTAAACTAATTTAAAATAAAATAAATATAGTGAACCAGATTTGTTCTTATAAAAGTGATGATCAAGTTTTGAACTATTTTTTAAAAAGCTTACAAACTATCATCACTTACTCCTTAATTTCAAATACATATATGTTAATAATGGTAGCACGAAATTGTTGTTTTTATAGCGTCTATAAAAAAATTATAGACAATAATACGAATTGTTGAGCATTTATTAAGGATAGAAGAGCAAACAATAAATAGGTTTAAGTCCAGTTTAGATAGAGTATTCTCAATTGCTTTAATAACTCGGACACATAATTAACTTTTATACTATTTAATGATTAGTAATAAAGTAATAAATAATAATAAAATTGTAAAACAGACCTTAAACGAAGCGTGCTGCCTTCACAACAGGTGGACGAGCACTAACAACACAGGTCAAGACAGGATTACTTCCCAGGTATAAGTTTTCTTGTCTCTAGTACCTCGACTTTACAGAAAATGTGTGTACAGGTTCTTACAGGTTAGCCATAACACATACTAAAGGCTGTGCAAAATTTTTAATTCAATTTTTCCTTTAACAAGCATTTTTCTTATTCAAATATAAAAGAAGAAATAACAAAAAAGATATTAAGTTTTTTTTTATAGAATGGATGGTAATAAACTGACTAAAAAAAGTATTTATCTATTCTGATAAAATAATCAAGATTTATTATTTATTTATTAAGGTAATTATTCTGCAGGCATTTTCTTCGAGTTCAATCACAAAAAAAAAATTTACTTTTCATTCGTTTCTCTTCTAATATGTATATAGTTCATTTTTTTATTTTCTCTAGTACTACAGAGCCTCTTCAAATGCTGAAATTAGCTAAAATGTCAGCACTTAAAAGCAGATCAATTAAAAACAAAAGGGTGAACATAAATTAGTACCTATAAATAAATATACGATATATATTTATTTAGATATGTATATATACATCTCTTCCAAAACGGTAAACCGCGGAACCAACGGAATCTAGTCCATTTAAGGTATTTATTAACATTATTCAATGACATCAAATCATTGAGAAAGGATCAACATAAAATTACACATTAAAAAAAAAGGACACTTCAATTTGTAAGCCGGAACAAAGATGTAAAAATGAATATTTATTAATCCTGTCTTGAAAAGTATAACAGGACATGGCATAATACAAAAAAAAACTGATGAGAATTACCGCTTGAGAAGACAATAAAGGTACTTGGGAAGACACAGGTGTACCAAGCCAAGGCCCTCCACAGTTAGGATCAGAAGTGGTGACTCAGGTTTCCCCGGAATTAAAAATCTTGGAACAATCGGATAGTTCAAGATCAGTAGGACATTCGTGTTCGAGTTACGGAAATGTATAATTAATATGATAATGAATACATGTATACATTAATATTCATTCATTATAAAATAAGATCGATTATTACTCATGTCACACAAAATACTTCATTAATTGATTGTAATAATTTCTATTCTACATTTTTTTAATTGAGGCGTTCAAAATCAAAAGTAAGCAACTCAAACATTTACTTTTTCACATTTTTCGCAAGTTCAGTCAAGCAATTTTGGATATCTGTTCCGCAGCTAGTCGCTTCGAGTTGAGTATTCAAATTTTTAACTTGTATTCGATTCTTTTTTAATATTTTCCAAAAATACAAGTCATCGTGAGCTTTAGTATGGAAAAGAGAATGTAATTGTGGGTAGTGAGTAGATTTAGAAAATCATTTTATCAAGAGATAAAAGTTTTAATTAACATTTCGAATTGAAAAGTTCATTTCTAGATGAAATGATTGCCGAAGTAGAAACATTTCCCATAAGTACATTCTATTTTCCATACTAAAGCTCATGATAACTTGTATTTTTGGAAAATATTGATAAGGGAAAAAAATGAAAAGTTAAAACTTGTGACTCAACTCGAAGCGACAATTTGCGGAATAATTACCAAAACAAGCCAAATCGATTACTAATCATGTCTCCCGGACTTTACGCCCTCATCGAGAATGAATTCCCTCAGTTAATGACCCCAGACAATGACCCGTAATTCAAAGAGTTTGTGTACGAGTGGAAAGCGGGATTAGGAATAACACTCTTCAATCTTGGAAGGAGAACCGAAGGAAATGGCCAGTTGGAGAGATAGAACATTGGAGTGAAAAGTTTATAGACAATACAATTATTGTGTGATAATTAATATTGTCAAAACCCGCGCTGCCGCAAGGCAAGGAAGGGTGTTTAAATAAATAAATACTGATCATGTCTCACAAAATACTTCATTAATTCATGATAGTAATAAATTGGATTCAATCTTTATACTGATTGAGGCGTTCGGGATCAAAAGCGGAATTTTAAAATTTGACTTTTTCACATTTTCCGTTGGTTTAGTCAAGCAATTAAGACAAACACAACACTGAACCAGAAGTTATGGGAGCGTAAAGCATCGCATGGAGATGATTCGGGCGAGTTCACACTGAACCGCCAGGTTAATTCTCGTAATTAAAGATACCCACTAAATAGAGGCTGAGTGAGCCACAGGAGAGTCTGCAGATCCCACATGATGTTAAGAATAAATAATGTATTGACCACAGCCGGATTTGAACCCAGGACTAATAGTACTCTGCACACTTAACTATCACTCCGCTTTCTAAAAAATGGATGAATTTCGGCATTTAGAATCAAAAGCTGACAACTCTAAATTAAAAAATAGACTTTTTTGACTTTGTATAGTAGTTTAGTTGAGAACAAAATGCTTTATGCTACCGAAATTTCAGTTTCAGAACTGGACCTAAAACCATGAGAAATGAGGCGGTTAAGTCTCCTGTTATACAAAATAAATTAACTAAACTAGCGAAAAATGTGAAGAAACAAATTTCTGAAATTTTGGAGTTTTGTTTGTTCGTCTTTTATCAGCTAGTATCCTGAATGTCATGTTAACAAGCAGTAATAATTTTAACAATTCCAATGAATACTAATTTTAAGGTTGAATACAAAATAGTTATTAGTTATTTGACACGAATCATTAAAATTAGAATACATTAAACAAAGCTTCGTTTTAAACTGATAATGCAGAAGTACGTTGTTATTCCAGAGATACCAAATAATTGTATATACTATTAGGGTATTTGGGTTTACGATATTAATTTTTTTATATTTTAAAATAATTGTACATATTCTTACTTTGAAATGCCATTCAATGCTCATTTATAAGGGAATATAGTAAAGAAGATACTTAAATTATAGGATTGTGTTGTCTTATCCTGAGCAGGAGATTGGAAGAGTAACTCATTAATTAATAAACAAATGACCAATGATACAGTTTGTATCAATTTAGATCTTGATTAAGACGTTTATATGGTTCTTACGGGTTAGGTTATGGGCCTTACGACTCGACCATTGGACCATTAAAAATATAATACTTACTTATATTACCAGTATACTTGGAATACACTAAAAGAAATATTGAATAGAATAGCAAGAAATATGAACAATAAGAATCCGATACACTAACACATAAACAACCTATGAAGCCCTTGGCTTCAGTACACGCTAGGGAACCGTTTCTAGAACATTGATTGTCCAGGGAGGTGATTTGTCTATTATCACGCTCAATCGCCAGGTTTTCAACCTATAAATTGAACCTACTTTATACAGGCTAAGAGTCTCCAGATTCCAAAGGAAGGCATCTGTGGGTGTTAATAGATTAAATAATTTACCTGACTTAGCTGGATTTGGGCCCGGGGCATTCGGCGCAGCACCTCAGCGCTCTACCACTAAGCTATCCCGCTACTCACACTAACACACAGAAGATTAATAGCTATGTATAATTTACTCGGTAAACATCCCTACATAATAATGCCTGGATAGGCAAAGCTTAGGACCCTCGATGTACCATCGTCTGATCAGCCATAGTCGCTTAAAATGATGTTAACTGTTTTATAAATAACTATAATTTTTTTTACTTGTATATTCCAACAATAGAGGGGACAAAAAAAATTACTGGCATTATCTTATCTTACGTTACAGACAACATGTGGTCTTCGGATTTCGCATACCCAACTCCTTCTATCGTTTTCCCCATTACATACTTGTACTTACTGTTGTATTACACTTAGAATGCAAAACAATCGCTTGGTAATTCAATGCCATGAAATTATTGTAGTAAATATAAATGAATAAAAAAAGAAGAAAGTAAATGCTACATTACAAAATCACGTGCAGAAACCTTGATATGAGATATCTCTGCATTAATGCTCCATAACAGTGCAGTCTGTTCAAGGACACTCCACAGTTCGAAACGTCACTGGTCGCTCACAGATAGCGCTGCTGTCTCGTCGCCATGGCTACCGGTCGTATCAACCACATAGTGAGGGAACTTATCTTTGATACAAGTCATTAATTATACTCGATATTTCAATTATTTTCAATTTAAAGTTTTGTTTACTATTCAAGCATATTTTTACATTTTGAAAATATTATTTATTATTTTCTCGTAACAATAGCCATTCCATTGCAGTATGCAGATCGTATAAAATTTAATAAGAATGGATTAAAGCAAGGATTAATACAAACGTCGTGCAAGCTTCATATAGTTTCAAACTCGTTTCAAAAGTTATTTATGATTTTTCTTATAAAAAAACTGTACTACAACCCGTGAAGGGTCCTGAGATCAGTACATGATAGTGACTGTACAATTCCTCATACAACGGCTGTTTAAGAAGTGATTTGTCGTAGATCATGCTCAACCGACAAGTTTGTCAATTTGGGTACCCATTTTATAGAAGCCCGGTGAGCTCCAGAAAGATCCTAGATCCCATAAGATCCATCTTCAACTACTAACATATTAAATAAAAGTCTTTAAGCAACGAGATTTGAACCCAGCACCTTCAACGCAACTCATCCTTACCACTGAGTCATTACGCTCGTCATTTGTTTTACAACAATGTTATTATAGTTAGTGTTATTTAAGTATCTCCAAGCCAGTCAAGAAAATTATCTGATGAGACCATGATCAGAGGCCTATAACCTACGGCTTAAAATGTTGGATGCTAACAATAGCACGGAAACCCCTTCGATTTGATTAACACGTCATGATGTTAATATTGGATCCTATACAAAATAATGGTGCATAGAGAATCCTAAAAAACTCAGAGCTAGGAGAACCCTGATGTTAAAGTTATCAAGGTGGGTCCCTTCCAGTGGGCTGGTCCACCAAAATAGTGGGAATCCCCAGGTTGCAATGGATAGATGGTGTGGCAAGATCCATCCTAGGTATTCCTTAAAGAAGGGCAGCAGTTGCCGATTGACATGATGGGCAAACCAAATTGCGGTATGTCTGCAAGGCTACTCTCAAGGAATAGTGCCACGCATGAAGAAGGGGAAAGATTAATACAACCTTTCGACTCCCGCGGGAATTTTTTTTTACACATCAGTTTTACTCTTTCTCATTTTTATTTCTGATGCGTTAACTTAAAACTTAAACTTAAATGTATGCGCAAAACTGAAATTTTATCGTTGCTTTAAATAATACTCTTCGACAGGCACGATAGTTATCTTATACTAAACCGGCAAAACATCACATAGAAATCTGTTTACTGATCTGGCTTAAATATGTAATCAACTGTAAAATTATGGTTTTTTTATATACTAACATTTAATAAGAACAAAAATGGATAATTAATAAAAATTCAATGTAACTGCACACATCCTGAAATCCCTTATAGTTATGGACATTGAATTCTCTGAAGTGAATATAGGATGCACATTGCATATTTAAACTCTAAACTTACTTATAGAAGTTTTAATCAACAGAAGTTCTTAGAAAAACAGTAACCGGAAACAAACAACTACCCTCACTGGTGAAAATCAAACTGAGGGTCAAACATGTAAATTAAAAAAAGACGGGAGCTTTAAATAATGCTCTCCGACAGGCACTGAAACCCGCGAAGCTTTATATAATGCTCTCGGTTGAAAAAGTAGAATTTCCTGATTTGTTAACTTTACTCATGTATATTATTAAAAAGGAATATAAAGTGAAGGAGTATGATATAAATAAAACTAAAAAGGAATAGCGAATCGGAAGACTGAATCCACTTATCGCTGTTAATCAATTTCTTCCTCAGATTATCACCCAAAACCAAATCCTTTATTTTAAATTTATTTATGATGTTACTGTAAATAAATTAAATAAAGATATTATGGCTTGTAATGATATCCTGAGTGTAATATTGTCGTTTGTTAACCTTCGACAAGCACGTGCAAGCCCCGGAGCAAGACTTCATAGAAACCTGATGCAACCGAGAACATTAGCTCACAGATCACGCCACGCAAAAGAATTACATAAAACCACTATTTACTATGTACTTTTTAGCTTCTCAATCGATTATATCACTACTTATCAATTCAAACCTTTGAAAGCTTGGCAGCGTTTCAAGTTCAATGTTGTAGTATATATACAACAGAAATAAATAAACCGCAGACTCAAACCGCTGAAGATCAACTTTGAGGTTATCATCCAGCTCACTTCATGGTCTACTGGTATAAATATTTGCATTGTCAAGTTTTATTTAATGAATAAGAATGGAGGAAAATCAAAATAATTATCGAGGCATCGATTTTTTCTCAAATATATGCATTGCGTGTAACAATTAGTTAGCAATTGGTTTGCTGCTTTTTAAAAACCGTTTAATAGAAAACAAATGAGCATAAAATCAAATGGCAATCAGAAATTTGTTAAAAATATGTGTAGTTCAGAAAGGAAGAAATCCACCCAGGCCATCCTTCTTTTTATAATTATTATGGTACTTAAGTATATAACGCAGGGCACTAGCAGGCCAATGTTCTGCGCATGCCCCAGCGGTTACATTTTATAACAGTTACATTTCTACCAGTTACCTTGGATAACCTTACATTTTTGACAGACATCATTGTTTGTTTACTAGTCTGTTCGAGCGTTGTTGTGTTTGTTGCTCAGTTGTTCTTTGTTATTAATACAAGATGTCGATATTTTGTTTTTTCGTGTTTGTTAGTTATACGGCAATCCTTTTTTGCGATTTGCCAAGAACAGAGGAAGAAGCAATTCATTTTTGCCAGGAGAAAAACATTTTGCAGAAAAAAAGGAAATGTAGCAACTCCCATCAAATGAAGCTATACCTTGGAAATCGTAAGTTTTGGACATGTGATATCAGACAGTGTAGTCAGCAAGTGGGACTTAGGAAAGACAATTGGTTCGAGGGAAGCAAAATTCCACTATGTACAGCTATAAGATTTATATATTGTTGGTGCGAGGAGTTGAACTCGATTAAATTTTGTGCAAAGCAGCTTAAAATATCCACTAAAACTATTATAGATTGGAATAATTATATGCGGGAATTATGTGTATTGGACATGGAGAGTAAAGAAAACAAGAAGATAGGTGGACCAAATTTGATTGTGGAAATAGATGAGAGTTTGTTTAGTAAAAGAAAAAATAATTGTGGCCGTGTACTACCCCAACAGTGGGTCTTACCCCAATTGTGGGTAAGCAATGTTATTGTTTTATAATATGTTATATATGAAATTATATTGTTATTACTTGGATTTATTCATTTCCAATATTATTACATTCCTATTTTGATTTGAATCTGAGATCGCCTCCCTTCGGATATTTTGAAGAGAAAAGATTTGCCGCCCGGCGGCAAATCTTTTCTCTTCAAAATATCCGAAGGGAGGCGATCTCAGATTCAAATCAAAATATTTTAAAAGGTTATCCAAGGTAACTGGTAGAAATGTAACTGTTATAAAATGTAACCGCTGGGGCATGCGCAGAACATTGGCCTGCTAGTGCCCTGCGTTATATACTTAAGTACCATTATTATACATAGTGGGATATGTTATAATGCTGTTTAGCAATTCGATGTTCTTACTTATTTTTGACATATATTAGCGTCAAATTTTCCACCATGGTTTGGAAGACATATTCTGTTATATCCGGGACATAAGACTGGGAGCAGGTAGCAGTGACGTCAGAACAGCTGACACCAGACAGATCTGAACCCCCCTCGACCTTTTCAGGTATAGACTCCTTTGTTAGGTCACAATATTCTGCAGCGTTTACTTCACTTGTCTTCACCTGCAGTCTATCTGCAAAGTGCCGAGGAATACTGCTCATGAATAAAAGAACCAATTTGTCAACTTAAAATGCAAAGTGCATACTCAAGAAAGAAAGTGTAGAATGAAAAGACGGTACTGAAGAACTTTACGTTCAATCAATGTTGTATATAAAGAAACCCCCTTTTTTTATATATATAGTTATCAAAAAAATAAGATAGTTATAAAGGTATATAGTTATCATATAGTTAAGGCAAAAAAGTACGTAGTACAATCATGTATGGAAGTGCCATAAAGGTGTACAGGTACACCGTTCATATCACTTGATTAATAATATCGAATAATATTAGTTGACCATACATTTCCAACGCTATTTAATCAAATCAAATGATACCCTTTCCAATTCAAATGTAACCTTTTCCAAAGCAAATGTAACGTTTTACAACTTAATTGTCACCCTTGAAAATATTTTGAAAATTTAACGTAATTTTAAACGAACAGTGTTATTTTTCTTTCTCCTTAGGAATAAACCTTTTTTTTTAAATGAGATAATGTTCAGTTTAGTTTACATTTTTTCAATTTTTTTTATTATTTACTTTTAAAAAAAATTTAAACTTTTTCCTTATTTTTTTGTAAACAAGAATATTGTTATGTTTATTATTTTATTACCAAAACTATGAAGATACTGTTGTTAAGTTCAGATTACATGTTTTTACTTTTTCAAATAAACTTTCTCAGAAACAATTTGTTTTTTTAATTATTTCCCTCATTTTTGTCCTAACAAGAGTTTTGAAGAAAATGTGTTGATTTTATCCTGGCGAGTTCTGAGGCCCTAAATTCCCCCATTCCCCAGTAAGCTAAATTTTCAAAACATTTTCAAGGGTGACAATTGAAATGGAAACGGTTACAATTGAAATAAAAAGGGAGGCAATAGAGTTGTAAAGCGTTACATTTGCTTTGGAAAGGGTTACATTTGAATTGGAAAGGGTAGCATTTGAATTGGAAAGGGTTACTTGTCACTTGGAAATGGTATCATTTGATTTGTAAAAGGTTAAAGTTGACTTGGAAAAGGTTCAAATAGACTTGGAAATGCTATATATAAATGCAAAAGAAAATGGTCCAGAAGGTCAGAAAATCTTCTCTTTAATAAGAAGAACTATTTATTTTAAAGCCAACGTTTCGACCCACATTGCAGTAGCTAGGTTTGAAACTAGTCCGTTTTAGTGGGAATGAAGTTTGTCATGAAAAGACTGATTAAATATAAGGTTCGTACCAAATCAGTAACAAACGGGACATTAAAGTCATTATGAGAGATTTATTCGTAACAAAATAAGGAGGATTTCACGAAGGATTTTGGATTGTAAGGATTGGATACGAGGGGAGTTCGATAGCTTAGTGGATCTCAAAAGCTTTACTCCAATAATTTCAAATATAACAACAAAACATGGTCATAGATAAAAGTAAAATAAAATATATATGTAATGTTTTTGCCGAAAACAGAAAAGTAAGATCAGATAGAATAATTTATTCTTTTCCGACGACCCTGTACTGTGCCCGGTTTGCTGTGATTGATTTTTTAATTGAACCTCAGCACCATATTCATAATATCTGCGTATTCTTCGATACTAAAAGGTATTCTTCTTTCTCTATTAGCCATTGTTATTCAGATTAACCTGATAGTCAGTCACACAGCAGCCAAATCGTAAGGAATCACAGAAAACAGGGCACAGTCCAGGGTCGTCGGAAAAAAATCAATCACAAAAGTCCAGGAAAAAGCCAAGTCGTTAAAAAAAATTCAATCTAAGAGAAAAATTCAATACGATCGTTAGAAAAATCGTAGGCTAAGAGAGCCCATCCGAACACAGTAAACCCGTAAGATCGGACTGAGGCAGGGAGGGGCAAAGCAAGACGCTCGACTCACGCGTCGGAGCCCTTTGTTCTCGGGCTCTACCCCCCTGTTTTCCATTTTCCATTGATCATATCTTCGTGGTTTCTTAAACGATTTGTGATTTTAATTCATCATTTGAAAGGTTATGAAACGTAGATGATTTTTAATTATTATGTAAGTAATAATTTCGGGTGACTTTTTTTGGGTAAATCGACGTTTTAGAGGCAGTCACCGTATTTATTTTTCATTTAATGTTTCTGTTTAACGATTTTCGCGTAAGATACCGACAATTAACAAGATTTGACTATTAACATTCCTTATTTAGAATATCTTTATTGCAAAACAAAAAAAAAATGGGCCAGAAAGACCAATGTTTGGGATTTATAGCTTTTTTAAGATTTCAAATAGGATTTTTTTGTAAAATTCTTTAAGTAGGAACATCTTGAAAAGGGTTAACTTTAGGACAGTAGGTCTCATAGTAATATCGACTGGAATTGCCCCATACTATCACCCCTTAACGGCTCCGCCACTAATTACAGGTCACCCTCTGTAAATATTATTATTATTAGCGTATTCTCCCAATAGTGGAAGACATTAAGCAATCAATCTTTCTTTGGGTTCTTCCAATAGGCTTTCATTCTCCCTGAGCAGGCACGTTTACGTTCTTCCGACCACTTCTGTCTTCACTGCTTGGTTGCTCTGATGTAAGTTCCCACTTGTTGACTTTGTGTCAGAAGATGTCTCTTTCTAAAATGTCCGTGGCACATATGTTGGCGTTTTTGAAGTCCTTTCGAAGTCCGTTCAGCCAAGGTGTTGAATTCTTAAGTGAGCTAACATAATTTAACATTCTTTTTGACAGTCGATTTTCTGGTAATCTCGTGAGGTGTCCAAGGAATTTCATTCGTCTTTTCCTAATGTCAATTTCAATGTTTGAAAATTTTTCTGTTGTTTTGATTGATTATAGCCTCTTGTAACCCATCTTGGGTATATCTTGCTCCCAGGATTTTCTTAATGACCTTCCTGTCTTGCTTTTTGATTTCTTCTAATTCTTGTTTCCTGTTAAGTGACAATGTTTCACTTGCGTAAAGGACTGTTGGTTTTATGACTGTATTGTAATACCGAATTTTAGTCTGTCTTGACATGCATTTTTTGTTGTAGATATATTGAACTAACCCTAATGCCTTCTTGACTTTTTGGAGACGGCTTTGCTGCGAGATCTTCTCAAGGCATGTCGGTTCGATGAATTCTCCGAGGTATTTAAAGTATTTTGTTCTCAGGCGCGTGATGACTGCTTCTTTGAACAGAAGAATTTAGTTTTCTCAAAAGAGATCTGTAGTCCTACCTTTTCTGCACATTCCTTAAGTATCTCAAGCTGCTTGATGGCAGTCTCCTCATCCTCTGTTAAATTCGCCAGATCATCCGCAAATGCGAGCTATGGTACGTAGAGGTTGTTTTGGGAAAAGCCCTGTCGGATCGCCTGTGTATATATATATATATATATATATATATATATATATATATATATATATATATATATATATATAAATATATATGTGTGTGTGTGTGTGTGTGTGTGAAGTAAATGAAAAGAAATACACTAATCAGTGCAAAATTTATCAACTTGAAATGCACCGTGCATACTCAAGAACAGAGAGGGCATTTGAACTTTACGTTCAACCAGTGTTGTATAAAAAAATCGTAAAACTTTTTTTTATAACACACAGTTAAGGTAAACCGTACATTAATACAATTCAATCGTACGCTCTCAGTTACGAGTGCATAAAATTAAAATTGTAGAGTAGGATCAGATACGTAAGAAAGACTACGAATGCTGATGAGGTGCCATTGACAGGCGAATATAAAAACAAATAACATCAAATATTCAACTCACAACGGAAACGATGTAAACTAGGGATGTTTCTCACATAATTATTAGTTGAGAGACCATGTTGGGATGAAATAAAGGATGTCAATATTGATCAATTACTAATGGACCTCGTGTTTGTCAATGGCTCAATGCACCCCTTGAATCCAATTACATACGTAATGGACTGAATCCTTGATTAACACTCGGCAGTTAAACAATTAACGTTCCTATCTAAAACCGCAGAACAAGGAAGTTGGAACGCTTGCTGAGGAATCGATGGCGTGATCACTACAGTTGTGGCTTGTGACTTCAATGCACAAGCTGACTCAAGGGAAAATATTAGGACGCATGTGACAAGTATGGTATAAATAATTAAAGAGGGTGAAACATTGGCCAGAAAGTTAAAACTTCCATAGTGTAATCGGGCTGCCATGATAGGAACTGTACAGTAGGTACTAGTAGATTAATTAGTAATGTAGACAAATCACGCAATATTTTGGGCTAACTATTTTAGCCTTGTCTATTTGGCTTGAGCCTAACATTGATTACATATACTTTAGGAGATGGATTAAATACTTAATAAAATTATCGATTACTGAGTATAAAAAAAAACAAAAAACTATTAACGGTAGTTAAATTTTAAAAACAAACATAACACACAGTTGTATTTTGTCACATTAAGTTTTAATCGTTCAGTCGTTTTCTTTTCAAATTTATTAAAAATTAAAATATTCGAGAGTTTTAGTATGGAAAAAAGTGAGTCATTATGGGAAATTTGTAACATGTTCCATGATCAGACTTTTTTTTTCAGACTAAAACTTACTATTATTTTTATTTGGAGAATATTAATAAAAAAATATAATGAAACGTAAATACTCGATGTAATTTAGCTCAAAGCAACAACCTGCGGAACTGGTACACATACAATTATTATAAATTAAGACTCTATAGTCGTTAGAAAATGTTGATTAGACAAGTCGTTACATAAGGTGCAGAAATATGAACGCTCACTGCTGCTGCAAAGACCTACAAGCTCCAAATATTCGAGTGAACGGTTTTAAGGAAAAGTTATGACAGGATAGTTTCATGATGTAAACAATGCGTGGAGAATTCAGAGTAATTCTGAGGTGTATCCCTTGAATAAGGATGTTCATGTGGCCAAAATCATCAAGGCATGCCGTATAGAATGGTTAAGCTACATAATAAGAATGGCTGATGGAAGAGAGCCGAGCAAGGTTCTCCAGGGTTCTGTAATTGGTAAAAGAACAGTAGGGTGACCACGTAAGCGGCGAATACGAGGTGTTAAAGAGGATCTTAACGTATGAGTAGTCACTGACTTTACACTAAGACAGAAGACGAGGAATAGAGAAGAGAAGAACATCCGGGGCTGTAGCGAACTGGTAGTTGAAGTATTTAATAGAAATGTATAAATGCACAAAAATAATAAGACAATTACAAATTAATTAATCGTCCGCTTTACACAGAGCCAATTTAATTGTTACCGCCCAAAAAGCCCTAATTATGTAATTAAAAAGAACGAGAGAGAGTGAATTTATCGAACATACAAAAATAAAATAAAATCTACATTTTAAAAATCTGATATTGACAATACATGACCCCTGGAAATGTATTAAGAAATAAAACGTTAGTAGTAAAGAAGATCTGAAAAAAATTAAAATCTGTGTACTTCAAATCTAGTTTAAGTAAATTAAAAAATAATTACTTATTACAAAATACTGGAAGATATTAAGGTATTAAAGTTACAATTCTGAAGAAAATTACGGATCTAGTACGATTGCTAAGCCTTTAACAAGTGGTGGGAGATAAAAAGTTTTTATATGGTAAATTGTTTATAAGGAGTTATTATTAGGTCAGCTATTATGGCATACATATCGTACTAAAAACATTACAATTAAGTTAAAAATTCATAATTCTATTAATTAATTTATAATTTAAAAAAACTTATTTCATGAAGAGATCGACTACCTATAATGATCTTCGAAAGAAAGTATCATTATTTGAATTTTCGATAATTAAGATCGTAAGATTAAATATAAGTAAAATAAATACCAATTGTCAATATGATATAATAAAACTTTAGTTAGATCGTTAAATCACTTTACAGAGTAAGTTTTCAATGGGTTAACTATTTAGGAATATATATTGCGTTAAATACGCTATGTAATTGATTAAAACAACTTTTATTAACTTTTAATAAATTATAAATAATTTATTATAAATTATAATTAATTTGTAATTTTAACCAATTTATATCATGGTCGACTATCTATTTTGATTCTCGTAAGTAATTCTTATTATTCTAGCAATGCATCGTATAATATTAATCAAGTCAATGTTTTTTATTATAATATAATAAAACTAATACAGTTCAGGCGAAAAATCACTTTAACAGACAAATTTTTCATGGGTTTTTTATTTTAGGGGTGCGGAGGGGCTCAATGGTATAGCACTGAGTTGCCACGCTGGAAATCCTGGTTCAAATCCCGCTGCAGACAGTACTTTTATTTAATCTGTTTGCAGCGGAAGATGGATCATAAGGGACCTAGGACCCTCCTGGGGCTCACCCAGCCTCTATAAAATATTATAAAAATAGGGGACCCAAAATAAGGGGGGGGGAATCTGGCGGTTGAGCGTGACCTAGAACAAGTCACTTCCTAGCAGAACCGTTGTCCATTAAACAGTAAAGTCTCTAACATGTACTGAACCCCAGACCCGTTCACGGGTTGTAATGCTACAGGTTTTTTTTTTCTATTTTGGAATATATATAAAGTTAAATAAACTGTAATCGATTAAATGTATTTTGATTAACATGATGTATATAGGAAATTAAAAATATGAATTAATTTATAATTTTGAGACTTAGTTCAGGAGTGGATGGTCTATCTATCAGTATCTTAGGAAGTAAGTCTTATTCTTGTATTATAATTAATTATCAATCAAGGCAAGGCCTTTTTTATTGTAGTAAATTAAACCTAATATACATAGTTAGAGCGTTCGGGAGGGAGGCGATTATACAAGTCCTAGAAAGTATGTCTTATTTCTGTTGTTATTAATAAGACTTACTCGCTTAAGATTCAATATAAGTAAAATAAATTCTAATTGTTAATTTGGTCGATTTTTTTACTGTACAATAATAAAGTCACTCCACTTCAATATTTTTTAATAGGTTTGCCGTTTTGGGATGTTTCGTGTCAAGTTAAATAGACTACGGAATGGATTAAACTTATTTTATTACAGGTTCTAACGATAAAACTATTAGTTTTATTATTCCAAACTCTTTAAGTGCAATAAAATGCTAGGCAAATGAAAATTTATCCGGAAAGGAAAAGACGACTTGAGAACTGGGGGCGCGCGTTGTCGCAAGAACCAGTTCTCGTCTTCAGTTATTACCGCTTTTATTTCTTTTTCTCCTTCCAGTTGTACGTTCGATAAGCGTCAGGGTGCCGTAATAGAGGAAAATATCCTTAGCAGGCTATTTAAAAAAAAAAAGTATACTTCTAATTGCGGAACGGTATATGTAGTCCAAGAGCTAGCTACATAAAACAGGGTCGATAAGGTGCGTGCAGTTTTAGTCTATAAACTGGGGGGCCCAACTTAGTACGTCACCAAACGCCACTTCTTAAGGTCAGCACAGGTCGGATATGAAAATGCCAGCCGGTTTTCCCGGACGAAAAAATTGAGTGAAAAACCTCATAACGTGCGCGCGTGAAACTTCTTGTAACGTGATGTTCGATCCTCAAATAAGAGCGGTGTAATAGTGTAAGAAGTTTTGCAGGCCGGAAAACCCTCGTAAGAAGTGATCGAAAGTGCCGGAAAACTCAGCTGAAAAACCTCATAACGTGCGCGCGTGGAACCTTTTGTAAAGTCAAGTTCGAACCTCAAATAAGAGCGGTGTAATAGTGTAAGAAGTTTTGCAGGCCGGAAAACCCTCGTAAGAAGTGATCGAAAGTGCCGGAAAACCCAGCTGAAAAACCTCATAGCGTGCGCGCGTAAAAATTTTTTTATTTGCGACGTTGGCGTTACCGGCGGCGGCTCGAATAGACGGAAAATGAGTAAGCGCTATAAAATCGCGCGCGCGATAAAAAATTATTATATTTTAGCGAGTTTCCATCGTATCCTGACGATTTTTTTTTTAATTTTGGATAGCACGAAGAGGTATTTTGAATGGAATCATCAAAACTAATTTTCCATTAAGCCGAATGCGAAAAATTTTCATTTCTAATATACGCCGATTTTCTTTAATTTTTTTCGAAGGTTTTCCGGCCTGCAAAACTTCTTACACTATTACAGCGTTCTTAGTTGAGAACCCAAAAATCAAATAAAAAAATTTTTACGCGCGCACGCTATGAGGTTTTTCAGCTGGGTTTTCCGGCACTTTCGATCACTTCTTACGAGGGTTTTCCGGCCTGCAAAACTTCTTACACTATTACACCGCTCTTATTTGAGGTTCGAACTTGACTTTACAAAAGGTTCCACGCGCGCACGTTATGAGGTTTTTCAGCTGAGTTTTCCGGCACTTTCGATCACTTCTTACGAGGGTTTTCCGGCCTGCAAAACTTCTTACACTATTACACCGCTCTTATTTGAGGATCGAACATCACGTTACAAGAAGTTTCACGCGCGCACGTTATGAGGTTTTTCACTCAATTTTTTCGTCCGGGAAAACCGGCTGGCATTTTCATATCCGACCTGTGCTGACCTTAAGAAGTGGCGTTTGGTGACGTACTAAGTTGGGCCCCCCAGTTTATAGACTAAAACTGCACGCACCTTATCGACCCTGTTTTATGTAGCTAGCTCCCCGTCTAATGGGACGTGTGGGACGAAAACAGAATCACTGGGACGTCACAGCGGGTGGCAAAACATTACTGGAGACTAATAATTAATAGTGTATTATATAATTAAAAAAATATACCGCTACAACCGATGAAGGTTTCAAGAACAACGGTTGTACAAGGTGATATCCCCGAGATCGCGCTCAACCGCCAGATATTTCCCTTAATTAAGGATACCCAGTTTATTGAGGCTGAGTAAGCCCAAGGAGGATCTTTAGATGGCTAACAGACCAAATAATTGATCAAATTACTATTAGTTTAGCTAAATTAAGGACCTAGTTATCTTGAATATAAGTTTTTAATAATGAATACAAATATCGATTTTTAATCAAGTGTGGTTTTCTATTTAAGTAAGGCTTTCTACTTAATTTTATTTTCGATCTTAACTTAACAGAGACCGTTTTCATTTACATGACATTTATACTAAATAGTACCCCTACAACTACAATTCATCAAGTGTCTTGCGTTATGTACATGGTAGAAACTACTATTTCTAGGATGTACAGGGAGGCACTTGTGCGAGAACACATTCAACCTCCAATTTACAGATTACAACAGGTGTCCAAGAGACGTGTATTTTCAAGATCTTCTAACATTGCACGACTAAATGTAGCAGAAAATTAGTCAATCACGTAATTTTGTTATAAAACAAAACCATTTGCCGACATATTTTTCATGCTTTAAATTCGATCCTGAACTTGAATTTTTAAGACCATAAAATTTACTTGAATAAACTATCGAAAAAAAATATTTTTAAAATTTTGGAGCTATCCGCTTGTTATCCTGAAGGCTTCATATAGACACTATGGCATCACTATTGTATTGTAATACCTAATTTTTGCATTTTTAGCCAGAATTGTTTTGTTGTTTAAGTTTTTATTTATTTATTTTTTAATAAAGCTTTACTAAGATGATACATCCTGAAGAACAAACCGCTGATTGGATTTACTAATTTTCCGCTACATTTGGTCTCCCAACGGTATATGATCGTTCCTAAACCGCAGGCAATATCAATTCGTACCGAGGTAGGTTGAAACCCATTACCTCTATGAAATGATTGAGTACGGTTTTCGATCCGTGCACCTGTGTTCGTGGTTCTTCTTTTTTCTTCTTCTTCCCCTTCTTCTTATTTCCTTTTGAATAAGAAAGGTTTTAGCTAAGGCAGTGACAGGCAGCAGCTGGTACGATAGTGCAAGGAACATGTCAATGATCCCTAGCAAGTACCTTTTACAATGCATTGTTAGTGGAGTTGTTTTTTCTTTATTTTTTTTCTTTCCTACTCTCCTCCCACATTTGCAATACTATGCTTCTTGTTTTTACAACCCAACAAGGCCAATAAATACTACAACGGTTCTTTTTTTAAATGGGCTTCTTAACAATTATAACTTAGGGTGTGAATGAACCTAGGAGAAAGTCAGTATGAAATAGGACGATTTTTTTAGGTCACTAAGCTCTTAAATGAAAAAATCTTTCTACTGTGTATATGCAAATAAAAATTGTTGGACATTTGATATATACAGTAAACGGGGTTACCAGGGTGTTTCGCAGTTTTTTTACACCACCAGATAGCCGTAGGATTTGTTAAAAGATAATTTAAAAAAATCCTCCTTTATTGTAAACAGATCCTTAATAAGGAACATAAAATTGAGGTCCAGAACCTGTCCATTGTGAGGTACAAGTTAAAGATCCCTATCCTAATTATACCGGGATAGACAAAGTTTAGGAATACATCGTAGCTATAGCCGATTAGCTATAGTAGCAGAAAGTGAAGTTTTTTATTTATTTATTGATATTTACAACTGTATTACAATAATACAACAAGTAGATAGGCTAAGTGACACATAATGACATGAGATAATGACAAGTAGAGAAACTACCCACTGGTAGTACTCAAATCACAAGTTCAACTAAGAAGGTCACGTGGCCATCTTCTTTTCAGAAGCTTCGGAGGATTATCAGGAATTGAAGAGGAAGCTAGGTTTGAAACTAGAGGGTTTGAGTGGGAATGAAGTTTGTTATGAAAGGATAGATACCGGGTTCGGGCCAAATCAGCAACAAATGGGACATTAAGGTCGTTATGTATGGACTTTATTCTTAACAAAAAAAGGAGCATTGAGGATTTTACGAAGGATTTTGGATTGTAGGGATTGGATACGAGAGGAATTCGATGGCTTAGTGGAGCCCCAAAGCTCTACTCCGTAAGTCCGAATAGGTCGTATGATGGTCATGTAGATGAGTATTTTGTAATTAATTGGGAACTTAGAGAAGTTTGTCTAGTAAGTGTTGAAGTAGCCTGAAACGTCGAGCGGTTTCTTGTCTTTTCAGTCTTATATGAAGATTCCAGGTTAATCGTTTGTCGAGATGCAACCCTAATTATCGGATCTGTTCTACAGTCACCAGTGGGATATTATTAAAGGATACTGAAGGGCAGGAAGTCATTGGTTTACGACGTAAGGTAAAAGTGATTAGATGCGATATAAAGTGAAGATAATAATAAAAAAATAAATAAAAAAA
The DNA here is from genome assembly GCA_964056705.1 of Troilus luridus. Lineage (NCBI taxonomy): Eukaryota > Metazoa > Arthropoda > Insecta > Hemiptera > Pentatomidae > Troilus > Troilus luridus. The sequence continues at coordinate 15,336,143 of OZ057417.1, forward strand.
CTGAATCATGTACCAAGAATATTGGGTTCAGTACATGGTAAGGGGAGTACTGATTTGAAGCCAAATATTGTACAAAGAAGTGTCTTAGGTGAGTTTTAGATAAATAATATTTACTTGTTTTTTGGGCGAGCCCAAGGAGGTTTTCAGATCCCATATGATCGATTCACAACTGCTAACAGAATAAATAAATAATTTATCTACATCTGGTCACGAATCTGGGGCTTTTAGGTAAGTAGAGAATGCCAATGAGCTTACGCACAGAGCTAACAACCCCCACTATAAAATAAAACAATAAACGTTATGTTTATTTTTAATTTATTTTATTTTATTTTTTTATAATTGTTATAATTTCAGCGGAGGATTTTTAACTTACTTTTAAAAAATCCTAGGACCACCTGCCGGGCTGCGAACTTCGATATATATATACAACACACTTTTTTGATACAAAATCATTAGACAAACTCCCGCTAACAACAAAATACGGAAAAATTGCACAAGTCAATGAATTCAAATATTTAGGAGAAATCATGCAAAAATCTGCCCTGAATACAAAATCAAATAAAGAAAGATTTTTAAAGTTACAGAAAGCCTATAAACTCACCTGGTCGCACTACAATAAAAAATGCATCTCCACGGCCTCAAAATAACGACACTACAACACAGTAGCTCTACCGGAAGCCCTATACGCATCGGAAACCACAAGCATCAAAGGAAGACGAAAGTTAAAGATATCGAAAAACAAGAAAAGAAAATCCTGAGAAAGATCCAACAGAAGAACTATACAGACACACTCAAACCATCACTACAGTCATCAGAAAACGCAGAGCGAAATTTTTCGCACATATCTCCAGAATGAACGATAGCAGACTGACTAAAAGAATATTCAATATAGTCTCTACATCGAAATTGGGCACTTCCTGGTATAAAAAAACCACAGAAGACTTGAGAAGATTAAACATCACCGTAGAAAGCATGCAAGAACGTAAAACCTGTAGAGACAAAATTGTGAACCAGAAACTTAAAATTATATCAAAACCTACACTAAGCAGGCGTAAATGGACAAATGAACAGAAGAAGGTTCAAAGTGAAAAGATTTTTGTGTTTTCAGCGCTCTCCTTACATAATATATATATATATGTAATAATAATAAGAAACAAACATAGAAGTATACATTTCATAAGAGTCCTCTAAACGCTCGTCAGCAGCTTCACTTTCACAATCTAAAAGTTTTAAGCGTCATATGCCAAGATGTCAAGCTTACGGTTCTAGAATTGTGAAAGCAAAGTGTGATTTATGATTTATAAAGAGATATGAGAGAAGTATTGGTTTGAAATCATTCAGTAACAATCAATATGACATCTTTGTTATTTCTTAGAATTGAATTAAATGTAATAATATTTGTAATAAAAAATTGTTTGCATTTTTTTTTACTTTTTGTTCATTCGAGGATTTTTTAAAAATATCTCTTTTATCGATTTTTTCCCTTCGGATTATTTTTTTAAAGAATATACCATGTACTTTATAACTTCTTCTAAAGCACTTGATAAACTGGAATTAATCTATTTACTTTTATTTTTAGAAAAACTACAAGTAGAAAACATAAGGAAATTTCTATAGTTATTACAGACCAAGAAACAAAAAATAATTAATAAAATATAAAATGTGAAATCCATTTCACGTTCATTCAGAAATATCAATAGTTTCCAAGTACTTTATCTGAGACATGAATGGAATCGAAATAATGTTTTTATCATATCTTATTGCTATTAGTATTATCAATATCATATATATGTCTTTATATCGCCCATTAAAGTAAAACCTTGCTTGTTCAGATACATCCGATTATTCAAAACTTTTTTTTATTTCCCCAATTGTGTTTAGGTGCATTTATAAACTGATATTTTTTTTACAATAACAAAGCACAAAGCAATTTTAACACCTATGTCCGCATTCATAATTAAAAAATTATTTTGTTAAGAAAAAAAAAAAGCATCCATAAAACTAAAGAAAACCCCCATCAAAATTCACGACTTTTCTGGAATTTAATACATAAATATTAATTTCAATTTTCATATCTATAATTATATATATTAAAAAATATCTACTTTAGTCCAGGACCCATGGTCCATTTTTTCACTTGATTAGTATCAAGCTGAATCTTCGTGAATAGCTTCGTTTTGATGAGACGCCCAACAATTTCCTCTCCGAAAATTCTCGATTGTGGTAGCTAAAAGAGGTAGCAAGGATAAAATATGTCGATTTGATGGTTCTCAAAAATGTAGTACTATTAAAATGTGTTAAATCTCAAGAAAATTATCTAAATTATTTGAAAAAATATTTGTCCTGCAAAATGTATGGTTTGATCAAAGAGTCCCTCCCCTCCTTCCAATATGTATCGATAACGAAGTCAAAAAAGAAGAAGTAAAAAAAACAAAACATCTGGTTAGTAATCATTTTTGATGACCTCGTTATCGACACTACTTTGTAAATGTATAAATTAAATGCTCTCTTAAATTGCCACTTGGGAGACATTTGATAAGACCATTGGGGCCTTAAAATAAACTTCAGAAAAACTGAATATATGACCATATATGATCAGGAGGACCTCGTTATTGAAGGAAATGCCATAAAACGAGTGGATAATTACAACCCGCAAAGCTATTGGTATCCTTAACTCGATCCTTTGGAGCAACAATATGACGAAAGATACCAAGAAGCTCATATACAAGTCCGTAATTGAAATCATATTGCTTTATGGAGCAGAGACATGGACGATATGCGTTGCTCTAGGAAATAAAGTTACTTGCTACTAAGATGGACTATTGGAGGAGAGCTGCCAGGCAAAATAAATAAAATTTTAATAAAGGTAATTAAAAATGTATACACAGAAATTACCGTTAATTATATAATATTAATCGTTAATGATAAATCAAACATTAGTTGGAAATTATAATTGCAATCGTAGTAATAGGTTCTCGAAATTGAAATATCTCATCATATTTTATATATATATATTTTTTATGGAGGGAATCTGATGTAACACATAGCAGTAATCAGAAATGCGATAAATATTATCATTCAACAGCAAGGCATAACTACAGAGAAGTGATAATACTATTACTATAAAAAATATTGAGATATACATTCAACAAGACAAGCATGTTAAGACGCGATGTAATAATGTTTCAATGATATAATAATATTCAATATAATATAATATTTAATGATAATAATAATAATAATAATGTCTTTATTTATTCTAGGACAAGTCCCTTTAGAATAACAATACAAATAATAATATACAAGTACTTATGCCTTAGAGTAGAATATAATATATTCTATATTATATAATAATATATAATTAATTACTACAGTTAAATTAATAAAATAACCCAAAATTAAAAAATGAATAAATAAATAAAAATTGCGAATTGCCTCTAATAACGATATTTTTAAAAAATATTAAAAGAAAGAGATCAAAATTATTATAGGATTTTACTCAAGCATTCATTAATATTTAATAAATTTTAATAAAAATTAGTTAAATTTTTGTTAAATAATTTAATTTAATTTTAAGATGAAAATTGATATAAAATAGATTTTAGAAGAATGAAATCAAAATTATTTAATATCACATCATAATCATATAAATTTATTTAGGCATACTAGGACCCTCCTGGGGCTTATCCAGCCTCAATAAAATGTTATAAAATTAGTGTACCCAAAATAAGAGGTGGAAATATGGCGGTTGAGCGCGATCTAGGACAAGTCACCTATTGGTAGAACCGTTCTATATGATACAGTACGGTCACTACCAAGTACTGAACCTCAGACCCGTTTACGGGTTGTAGTGGTACAGGTTTTTTGCTAGGGGGTATCTTCTGTTTATTTAACTATACAAAATTATAGTTAAATTTTGTTTATTGTTATCAGCATCTCATTAATTTACTATTTACTAATATATAAATTATTGTTATATATGTATAACTATGTAATAATAAAATAGTTAATAACTATTTGGTTAATTTCCCATGTCCAGCCCCTAAATTCGGACTTAAATCAATAACTTTATTTTTCATCCAACATGAATAAGTTACTTTTTTAGTTTAAAAGGTGCCTAGGATCCAGAACAAGTACCTCTAACGAATTAACTGTTTACTAACGATGATCAAATGATTATAAAAAAAGATTAATAGCAGAGTATTCAAGGGAACTCCTCAAGTTAAAGGTGATTTAAGTAATAAAAAAAAAGAGATATCCCGCTCAACTTCTTTTTAGTTGTGTTATATTACTGGGCGACGACGTGATAGGGCAACGATCCCATACTGACCAGCCGTCCGGAACGTTGCGGGTTCGATTCTCAAGAGAGTAAGTTAATACTTAATTCGCGACAGAGACCAAAATCTAACCGTCAGATTTGGCAAAAAAAATAAATAACAGTATTACCAGTAAAACTTGTATAAACTGTTGAGCATTTTCACAATTGTAATACTTTTTAATATTATGTTGTTTCCGTATGGAGTTATAAATTATCTAGTATGAGATAGGGGATAACATGACATAAAGGCATTATTTAAGATAAAAGAGAACTAAAACCAGAGGGGATTGAATTATATGTACATATACTGTTATTCTTTACCATATACTATTTTGATTTATATGTATCTTGTAATTAACCTTGAAGAAGACCTGCAATGTGGGCCGAAACGTTGGCTTTATAAATAAACAGTTCTTCTTACTAAGAGATTTTTTTTGAGACCTCCACCCAGACTATTTTGTTCCTCATAAACATATATACATTTTATAACCCGTAGTGTATTTATCTACGTGCAAGAAGTGCATTATAGGATGATGACAGTAGTTGCATATAAGAACCTTGAGCTCAAGGCCTGACCGAGCAGTAGCCAGAGCCAGTTCCTGCAGCACACAGCTGGCCAGGGTAAAGCGATATTTTTACTATCGTGTCGCAACCGCATGGTTCTGCATGACCTCCAAGACTCCAGCCAGTTTGTTTACAAACAACCATATGACACTCTCTCTCCACCTTTGGATATTTTCACTATCGTACTCATGGAAGTAAATCTGCAAGGCTACTACTGAACTGTTGACTAAGGGATGCACTGAGATAAGAGTATTGGGCAACCGTAAGATACTGAAGAGACAGATATAACACTAATATAGAAAATGTGCTAAAAAAACAAAAAAAAAAACATGTACCAATACCGCATCTTGGGTTCATTACAAGGTAGAGACCGTATTGTTTATAAGCCAGCGGTAATGCAGAGAGGTGAATTTGTCGACATCACTGTAGAATCTCAATAAGTTCTGCAGATCCTTCAGGTTTCATCAAGATCTGTTAACAGATTAAATAATTTATCTGTTACACTTGGATTTGAACCCTGGATCTTCAGCTTAGTAGCTCAGCGCCCTTCAGACTTAGGTACCCTCATCTTGTAGGCCACATTGAAATTGTAAATAAATAACTAATAAGGCTTAGTGAACCCGAAGGCTCGATGCCGATACCACCAATCTGCTTACAAACCCCTGCCCACGGACCGCTGCCCAAACCAAAATCCCTCCGATCACTCTTAACGCTATCTTCCCACCTACCACTCGGCCTGAGATAAAATATATATAAGATTTACACCCACTAGTATCATTTTCTTAAAGTGAAAATTTAAAATACAATGAGTTATTATTATAATAAATTTATTTGTTAATGTAATATTGTGAACCGTAGAATTTGGCGGGTAGTGTATTTCAAAGCCCCGATCTAGAAAAGGGATTACGTCGTTGCGGGTGATATCGGTCAAATCACTTCTCTCCACACCTCATAGAAATAGAAGATTCATTTATAAAAATTAGGAAAAAAAATTTACTATTTCTTTAAATTCTCTTTGGGAGCGGAGTGGCTCAGAGCGCTGAGTTGCCATGCAGAAAATCCTGGTACAAATCCTGCTGTAGGCAAGACTTTTATTTAGTCTGTTAGCGGCCGGAGATGGATCATATAGGATCTAGGACCCTCATGGGGCTCTCCCAGCCTCTTCAATTGTTGGGCCTCTCATCGAAACGAAGCTATTCATGAAGATTCAGCTTGATAGTAATCAAGTGCAAAAATGAACCATGGATCCTGGACTATAAAATGAAAACAAACGAAAAGTTAAAAATTGATGTGATTTGACTCGAAGCGACAACCTGCGGAAATGATACCCTAAATCGATTTCTGGTAGAAAACTTTCACAATGATGTAATATCTTGTTTATATATTTGTACTATACACTAGAATATATGATTGTTGTTATGTAGAATACATTATGAACTTTCTTCCTACTGGGTTACTCTAAGAGGAAAATAAACATAACGGGGATATAAGTTGTAAATAAAGAATGGAAAAGATTGCGACAGTATTATTGCAAATAGTAGACAATAGATAATACAAATAGATAATAAATACAAAAACAAAAGCTAGACCAAACCGTAAGAAAATAAATTTCATTAGAGTTGGTCTATTGAAGCCTTGACCTTTGCAAGGTTCCTAACCTCGCTGTACTCCGGCGGACTTACCTACTTACTAGCGTGTAAGTCCCTTATAAGTTCAAATCTGAGAGGCTTGATATGTAAGTTACTATCTGTATATATGTGAGTCTCTTAAAACTAAGTATTAAATGAAACTATTAAATAATAATAAAAGAAAAAACACGAAAGTCCTACCCCCTATGAAGTAATATCAGCAAGGTAGACTAAATAATATTAATAATAAAATTTATTTTATTTTCTAATAATTGTTATAATTTGTAAATATTTTTATTTTGAAGACACAAATCTTTCCTCTTCAAAATAAAATTAATGATAAAATATTTATTTATTCAGGAAACCCCCTTTAAAATAACATTAGTATATAAGATAATTTATACACTTAATATTAACCGTGGATGTAAAAAAAAATCTCTTATAACTGTATTATTTTTTAAATATTTTATTTAATTCTGTTTTTGTTGTTTTTTCATTACAAAAACTTACTTTTTGGTTTTTATTTTCTTTTTATGTATTTCTGTAAATACTAAATGATTTTTATTATGGCCATATTTATATTCTATTATCAATGTACACAGTCGTTATGGTTAAGGGATCTGGTTCCAGAATAAAATTATTTTCTATTGTATATATTCTAAGATTCATGATAAATGCATACACATATGACATCCATAACAAATTTTACTATTGTTTCATAAATATGAAAGTGAAATATATATATACATATAGGAGATTTTTTTTAATGTATAGTCTCGATTAACCGACTACCTGGCATTATCTGAGACTGATAAATGGGGGCCTCACCTAGAAATAACATTAGCAAGATATATTAAATAATATTATTAATAATACATTATTTATTTATTCTTCGATATGGCCCTTTAAAATAATATTACAAAAAATCGTTACCACTACAGTCAGTATATGATAGAGGCTGTACTATTTCGAGGGCAATGGTTGTGCAGGGAGCTGATTTGTCAGATAACGCTCAACCACCATGTTTTTTCTCTCAATTTTAAGTTACCAATTATATTATATAGACTGGGTGATCCCCAGAGGGGTGTGTATATCCTACAGGCTCTATCCATATCTGTTAGCAGAGTAAATAATCTATCTGTCACAGCCAGATTTAATATACGTAGAGTTAATATGTCAGTTGCTTTCAAGTAAGTGAGCCCCTTAAAAAAACGTTTCTGATGAAATTATCAACCAAAAAAAACAAAAGTGTTAATCTTAACTACTAAGAGATAATATAAACAAGATATGACTAAATAATAATATTTATAAAAAATTCATTGATTTATTCATCGATAAATACATCAATTAATTAGGGTCCAAAAATACACACAGTATAATAACTATATGATTAAATGAAAGATATAATTTTAATGAAATTAATTAAATAAAATAACCTATGAGTTAACTCACAATAATTTCTTTTAAAGAAACAAGAAATTAGTAATTATTACCATACTTTAGGCACTTTATACAAAATTAAATAAATATGTAATTGTTATAAAATTTCACGTAAAATACTACGAAGCTTATCCATCATTGCCAAACAATGACGTCACAAGCTTGACTTTTTCCAAACCGTACGTTTTTATATACCACATGACCTGGAAGATAGAGAAGTGAAACTGGACACAATAGGATACCGTGGAAGGCTTGGCAAATCAGGGGCATTTAGGGAACAAAGACATAGTAACCATTTGTCAGGACCCGAAGGTCGAGGTACCCACCTTTTTTTTTGCTAATTGTGGAAGGGAAGAAAGCAAAACAGATGCAGTGACCACTGTTGCTTTGTAGGAGAGGACTCGCTGGGAAATTTATGACCTCTCAGAACAACAGCGTAGGGCACAGCGGGGTCCCTCTCCAAGTAGAACACACTCTCAAATCAATACTCCTTGTCTAGACGTTGCACGAGCTTTAACTAAATAATTCAACAAAGGATAGCTAAAGGGGGACCTTTATGACTCATTGCTCAGTAGTCCTATAATCAATTAAGTAAAAGTATATGAATATATCAATTAAGCAAAAATAATAATCTTTTTTATAATTTTCCCTGGCCGGGATTCGAACCCGGGTCTCCTCTGTCTTACCGTGACAGGACTCTACCAACTAAGCTACCGGAGTTGATACCAGCCGGGGACAAATCTTTTCTCTTATCTGATCCCACGTCCTCGCAGGTTTGCGATGTATACACGAGAACGAATGTTCTTGAAACATTACATTAATTTTAGGAACTTGCTGAAATACGTCATATTACTATTTATAATTTATTAGTTAGTTGTTTCAATTTTAAATATTTTTATTTTAAAGAGAAAAGATATCGGCTGGTATCAACTCCGGTAGCTTAGTTGGTAGAGTCCTGTCACGGTAAGGACCCAGGTTCGAATCCCGGCCGGGGGCATATCTTTTCTCTTCAAAAATATAAATATTTAAAAATAATAATCAGATAATTCATCAATTCCGACATTCCTCGGACATCCGTACAGAATGTATAAACAAACATTGTGGTATAACAAACGTGGTTAATGCGTTAAAAAAAAAAAATTAATCAATTAAAATAAATGTCACAGAAAAAAGAAAGAAACAACTAATTGTTAGCTAAAAGTTGAGCAATAAAAAATACGCTATTAAAATTAGACGTTGCTAAACGATAAAAAGTTGTCAGGAAAGAACAAAATCTACTTTAGCATTTCGAATTTTTTTCACCGCAAAATTATGAATACTAGAAACGTGTAATTCTTATGCGAACCATGGTTACTTACCAAGGTCCAGGGAGCCTGCCTACTGATCCGTAACCATTACCTTTGGAGTCGATTTCCTAGTATTCTTTCTATCGACATACACTGCGGACAGGAACAAATTGGTAAATATCCATGAATTAAGACTGTCGGGAACAGCCGAACAACACCAGTTCTTTCTTTGTCTAGAAAACAATTGGACCATCCCGGGACCAGACCTCCGGATGGATATTTACATGCTACAAAACCAAAACGCTATACCCAATAGAAGTACATAGTATAGGGTCATTAGTCTTACGCCCGGTCTTTGTGAGTAGGAAACGTAGGCTGACAGACTTAACATGAGGGGGAGGAACAGGACTATTTGGAAAATTTCGGGATTCACAGTTTTACTCTGTGGTGAATCACTCATCCAAGTACTAAGTACACACAAAGTTGCTTTAGTTAACTACTGCAAGCGCCTTAACCCAACTCTTCACGATCCATCTTCCACGAGGTCACAGGTTCGTAGAGATCTTGTTCTACATCTTTCATCCAGCTTGTTCTTGTGTGCCATCTTCTTTTATCTAGGAAATTCTCCTTCATTATCCTGCTAGTCGTATGTCCCTTAGGCAACCTTTCACTTTCGCCCAAGCCACCTTAATCTTCACAAATCTTCCTGATTCGCCAGTGAGAGTAAACTAGGTCGAAAATATGCACCAATATTTTTCTATCAAAGACCCCTAGGTCCAACCTAGTCCCTAGGTCTGAGAGTTTCATAGTCCACGTTTCTGCACACTACCTTATGAGAGATTTCTAAATTTTTATTTGTTTTTTTAATCAGAAGGCCTGATTCCATTAACTTTTGAAGGCTGTTCACCACTTAATAATCATATAATTAATTATATATAAGAAGAAATGTAAGCCATATGTATCTAAAACTGGAAAATAACGACCTGTTCACAGTCAGAGATAAACACCTCACTCCAATGCGTTTAATAAAATTGTCTATCTCTTTCTTTAACTCGGACTATATACTTGGGAAAAACACTTACATGGAACATATAGACAAAATCTGACAAGATGCTATTAACAACGATCACATCACAACTGGACTACAGATGTTTACTTGACTAACGAAACAAATGACTAATCTATAACACTACACTAAGACCTAATTGGATATATGGAGCAGAACATCGGAGTTTAGCAAAACACACCGATATAGAACACAGTCCAAAATTCTTAAAAAAATTGTTAATGCTCCTTGGTGTATTTCGAATCACACTATACACAACGACACGAACATTTCACTATAAAATCATATATACACAACAAATACACTACATTCCACTCATCAACACAAAACCAACAAAATCCACTTTTTATTTCCCATTCCTACTCCTGGCTTGATAGTAGAAAATTAAAAAGAAAATGGCCAGGAACTCAAGAACTATTGATTATTTCCAAAACTTGATGTTCCTGCAAAGTAAAGAGGAAAAACAAACAGTCAGATGAAATTTGCTGGATACGCTATTCCGCGGGTCCAAATGAAAAATAAAATAATAAAGAAACCATTTCAAAACTATAATTCTACTTATTTCTTTTGTAAAGCTAAAAAATTTAATATATGAAGGACATTTTGAACTTTGCTATGATCAAGCAGGCGATGACCTAAGAAAACCGGAAGTGAACCATCAGCTGTTGGCTAATTGCAGGTCATCTCCCGTCCAAGTATATAATCACAAGAACGCCCTTTCCAGGAACAGCTTTTTATCTTTCTTCTACTCCTTTCTTTCAATGCCATTGTTGTGGCTAGTTAATGATGGATACAAGTCCAAATTAAACTCGGAATTATCTCTGAAGAATCTAGAATCAAGCAAACTGTAATAGATATGGGGTATAATAATAAAACTTTCTCTTGCAAGGCTAAGAAAAGTCAATTTTTAAAATTAAAATAGTGCTACATCATTGGAAGAAATATTATCAATTTTGGCAAAGTAATGTAGAGAATAGGGAAGGTGGTAGGGTGGTAGTTCAATGGTAGAGCGCTGAGTTGGCGTGCCAAAGTTTCCAGGTTAAACTTCGGTTGTGGCAGATAATTTATTTGATCTGTTACAGCTCGGAATGGATCCTGTGGGATCTGGAGACTCTCCTGAGGTTCACCCAGCCTATATAAAGTGGGGACCCTTCATTGGGGGAAAACCTGGCGGCTGTGGGGGATCAATGACAAATCCCATACTTTGACAACCGTTGTCCTAGAAACAGTACAGTACAGTCTCTTCATGGGTTGTAGTGGTATTTAATAAATTAAAACAATTGTTTCCCTTCCTTGCACAACCGTTGGTTAGAAAACAATAAAGACCATACTACACACTGAGCCCAATATCTATCCTGATTGTAGTGATATTTATAACATTAGAGGTAGCGACTTCTACTTCCAACGTTGACTCAGGAAACTAAACAACTAAGCAGTAATAATTTTATGTAGGATGGAAATAGTTGGGGGTGCAGTCAAAAATATACACAATAAATAAGTGGAAACTTATTAGATTTTATGTGTGCCGACGTTTCGACCTACTTTGTAGGTCATCTTCAGGGCTATGAGAAAAAAACAGGCAAAAACAAAAATGACTATAAAAATACATGTATGACTATAAAAATACATATATGACTATAAAAATATATAACAGTACCAAGAATATAATAAAATAAAATAAAATTATAATAATAATATAGAGATATAGAAAAATTGAGCGAAAAAAGTGAAGGATATATGAATAAATATTACATAATAGATGTATAGAAAGGCGATAATGCAAACAAAATACAAAGAGAGAAATCAAGTTAAACAGAAAATTATAAAATGAAAAAGATATAAATATAATGAGTGAGATATACAAGTATGGAAAACTTAGTTTAATAAAGATAGAATTGTATTGTAGAAAAAAAAAGTGTGAAAATAGACTCCTAGGGAGTTACATAAGTAAAATGAAAGAAAATTGATAAAAAATATGATGCCAAAGAATAAATAGAGAAGAATATTGTAAGGAAGAAAATAGTTGGGGGTGCAGTCAATTAAAACACTAACTAAGTGGATACTTATTTTAATTAAGTGCCGACGTTTCGACCCACTTTGTGGGTCATCTTCAGGGCTATAGGACGCTCGCAGTAGCACGAGGGGACGCGGTCTGAAGAATATTGTAGAAAGTAAAGAATAGGAATCTCATGTATGACAGGCAGAGAAGTAAAATATAAATATAAAATATAATTATCAGATGTTATATAAAAGGGTTCTTGTGTACATAAAACACGGTGGGAGTGGGGGGACTGTTCTGCGCATGCCCCACCGGTTACATTTTATAACAGTTACATTTCTACCAGTTACCTTGGATAACCTTTTAAAATATTTTGATTTGAATCTGAGATCGCCTCCCTTCGGATATTTTGAAGAGAAAAGATTTGCCGCCCGGCGGCAAATCTTTTCTCTTCAAAATATCCGAAGGGAGGCGATCTCAGATTCAAATCAAAATAGGAATGTATTAATATTGGAAATAAATAAATCAAAGTAATAACAATATAATTTAATATATAACATATTATAAAACAATGATATACAATATGAATAAATAATATATAATAATATAACATAAATAATATATAGTAATATAATATAAATATATAATGTAAATAAATATAATAATGAGATCAATAAATACTGTAATATAGTTTAGGAAGTAAAATAATGGAACATATATATAAAATTAAATAAATTATTTCAAAACTTAACATTTAATCGCATTTTGGTGGAAAATGTGTAGATATACACTTCAACATTGATTGAAAACAGTCTGTATTTGCATCAATATGATGTTGTCGCCATATAAATTCTGCTAAATAAGAATTGTGCTGTAACTAAAGAACACTAAACAACAAAATATCGACATATTACTTTGGATTTTTAACAAAGAACAACTGAAACACAACAACCAACTGAAACACAACAACGCTCCAACAGAGTAGTAAACAAACAATGATGGCCTTCCAAAATGTAAGGTTATCCAAGGTAACTGGTAGAAATGTAACTGTTATAAAATGTAACCGCTCGGCCATTGCCCCCACTCTCACCGTGTTTTATGTACACAAGTACCTATAAAAGTATACAATAGGAATGAAGTTATATTAATATAAAATACGATGTAAGTATAGAAGAACTATAGAATGAGAGATATAAAATATCAGTTATAATTTTAGTTCGAAAGTTATGATTATAATTTGTTTTAAGACAACCTTTGAGGCACTTATTCAAAGTTAAATAGTGATTAGTAATCATCATAAGATATTTACTTTATCCAGATGCATCATGAAACGATCATGAAAACTAAAGTTTTTTTTTTGTGATGCAATACTGGTTTTCAATTGTTTTGTCTCACCAGTTAACAACCGGAAAGGGGCCAGACAGAAGGTAAAAGGATTAAAATTCAAAGGATGAGGCTTAGTAACTAATAGTCTTACCAGAAGGATAAGTCTTGAAAGGATAAAATAGTTTAGAAAAATAAACATTTTTTTAATGTACACAGCCTTCCTTCTCCCCTTCTCCGAAAAAAAACAAACGAACGAAAAACTAAACACAACCTTATTAAATCTGCTACAGGTAATTAAAGTTAGGTGGACCCTTTGGGATGCTGACCATCCTGGGTCTTGGAATGATATCATTATGAAACCTTATACTAGTATTTTAGAGTACCCAATCCAAAAATAGGGTACCCTCAATTGGGGTAAAACCTAGCAGTAGAGTGTATTCTCGGCCAAATCACTTTCCTGCACAACTATTGGTATCTGTTCCGCAGGTTGTCTACAAGTTTTAACTTCACATTCTTTTCTCATTTCCCAACAAGTCTTAATTTTTCATTCGTTTCATTTTTAATATTTTCCAAAAGTGAAAGTCATCGTAAACTTTAGTATATAAAAGAGAATGTAATCATGGGAAATGTGTATAGTTCGGCCATCATTTCATCTAGAAATAAACGTTTCAACAAACATATATTTACCATTGGTAAATTATATTATATTCATTTTTATTTGATGGTGATTATTTAAATATCATTATTTTGAAGAGAAAAGAGTTGTCCTGGCCGGGATACGAACCCAGGTCATCCGCATCTCTAGCGGGCCACTCTTCCAACTGAGCTACCAGAATCGTAACCAGGCCAGGCAAATCCTTTCTCTCCACCGATCCTATATTCCCAGTTCTCGCAATTTTTGCGATGTATATACGGGGAAGAATGTTCATTGAACATTACTTCTTTTTCATTTAGTTATTTTATTTTATTAAATTAGGATCTCGTTGACGTACGTAAATTTAAAAAAAATATTTACCATGCATAATTTTAGTTAATTAACTAATGGAGGGTGTATTTGTATGAATGTTTTATGTCAATATCGCTGAAGTACGATGGTTTCACCTCAGGATTAAATGAAGAAATTAATTATGAATTAATCAGTGCCACCAGAAAAATTTGTAAAAAAACCAACATCGAATGGAACGTTTGTTACTAACAATATGTAAAGACAAATCTAGTAAACAATAGAAGTCAACTATTTTAACATGGAATTTCAGAAGTAATAACAATTTCATATGAAACGACCTGTACACAATATTGACGTATCTTCAGAATTTCGATTTCATCAAAAAGTATCCATTATATATTTACTATTTCACCGTAGATAGAGCTGCTTTGATCTAGAAGTCAGGGGGGACATTCTTTAGCCTCTTTAACGTACCTGTCTTAGAATTATAGATTTAAAAAAACAAACATAATAAGACCTATTTAAATGTAAATTGATAGATTTGTGTATTATTTTGGTTGGTGAAGGGACCCATTAGTAATAGTAAAGATGAGAGCTGTAGGGTAGGACCACTATCAGGGAGTCTATTTCTGGTGCCATGGGCGGTGGCTGCAAGGGCTTATCTAACAAAAGGAGAGAAAAAATGGATGTAAACTGAACCCTTACTGTATTATCTTCCACCCGTCCGAAATTGAACATTTGGAAGACCTTGATGCAAGTCTTCTTCTCTATCGGAGGACGGGCCTTGTTGAAGATTTTTTTATTGTGAAAATTATCAACAATCAATATATAAAAAATTCATAAATAATTAATTTTTCCTTTTTATTCACAGTTAAAACCATCACATCCACATCGTACTTCAGGCATTAAACATTTATACAAATACATCCTGCATTAGTTAATAAAAAGGGATCTATACTCCTACTCGACAACGCCAGACCTCATGTTTCACGGGAGACAGTGAAGAAACTAAAGGAGCTGGGATACGAAGTTGTCCCTTGCCCAACTTATTCGCCAGACATATCCAACAGATTTCTATCAGTTCAGAAATATAACTTCCTTGAACAAGAAAAACATTTTTGAAAGTCACTCTCGAGTCAAATACGCAATTTCATAGTTTATTTGGGGTGATCTGTGGTCTAGTGGTTTACATAACAACATATTAAGCATAAGATTGCGGGTTCGTAGCCCGGCAGGTGGCCCTAGGGTTTTTAAAAGGGAGTAAAAAATCCTTGGTTATGCCGTCCTTCGGAAGGCACGTTAAATGGGGGTCCCGAGGCCGTACGATGTCAGTTACTCCTTAAAAATTCCGGCACTTGTGTATTAGATGCACCATCAGAAAAGGACAATGTTGTACGCATGCGCAAGCTGTACATTTTATAACAGTAACAATTACATTGTTTACAGATTCATTCTTGTTTGTTTCTTCCTGTGTTCTATCCTAATTTTTGTTTGTTCTATTTATTTATTTCCATTATTATTATATTGCATGTTATGTTATGCGAGTTCTAAGCCCAATAAAAATATTTAAGAAGGTTATCCAAGGTAACTGTTAGAAATGTTAATGATATAAAACGTAACTGGTTGCGCATTGGCCTTTTCTGATGGTGCATCCAATACACAAGCACCAAAATCCCTATATAATCGTCCGATTAGCATAGCAGCATAAAGTGACAAACAAACAAAAAAAAACAGAATCTATCTTTTATAACACAAAACCCTTGGAATTGAAAATCTGAGAACACGGTAGGAAAAATGTATAGAAAATGGGGTAAAAAAAAAATTTGAATCCAAATGTTTGATTTCATAAAGTTTTATTTTTAAATAACCTTTCTTTTGTAAACGGACAATTTAAACGAAACGACACAATATTAGAAAGAGTTAACTAAAAATGTAATAAGAAATCGGGAATCTTTTAATTTTAGAAACTTCAAAACCATGGTTACTAAAAAAAATTAAATAATCCATTACACTCCGTTCCAACTAGATTATTTAACATTTATAATAAATGACAACTGTATATAATAAAAACATAATCTCGTCTGGCATTGTTGAAACCTTTTCTTATTATTAATATTGTTTTGCATAATCGATGTTAATCTAGAGTCACGAATTATCATGTTAACAATTAAAGATCGAAAGGAAACCCCAAAAGAGGGAAAACTGTCTCATCGCTTTTGACTTCCGCGTTGTTATATCCTTCAAGAATTATTACAATGTGTCCTCATTATTCAATGAATAATTCATTTATTCCGGCTAAATGGAACCTTCATTACGGTTAATTATTTTTTTTTATGAATCTGTTTAGCAATAAATGACATATATCATCGAAGGCATAATTATCGGTACATAATAATGATAAAAAAAAAACCTTGTGGAATATCGGGAAAAACCTTAAAACGGCAGATAACAAAACCCACATCCGCTCTCCTGCGTAAAGGTTGAATAATTTACGAATAACACGAGACAGTTTAACCTGAAAAAAGTTTCAACATTGTTTGTAATTTTATTCATACTTAAAGTTTAACTTATATATTCAATTTTATGTTTTATATTAAATCACACATATATATATATAACTAATAATTTTTTATTGTCGAACTGATAATAAACATTGTGGTCCTTACTTTAAATTTTTTGTAAGCAATAATAATAATTATTAAAATAGAACAGCTATAATTATTCATGTAAGGATTATAAATTCCAAACTATTATGTATAAAAATATCTTTATTACTTTTTATTAATTCTTTAAATTTTATTAATTATCGAAGTTATAAAAAAAAACAACTGGTGATTCGGATATAATAGTTCCGATCCCAAAGCAAAAATTGTTTGTTATATCTTCCCTTAAAGATGCACACTTTATTGAGGCTGGGTGAGCAGTGGGAGGGTCTGCTGATACTACAGCCAAATTTGACCTTTAGAACAGCAACACCGCGTTCTGCACGCTTAACTACTCGGCTATCTTCTCTATGATTTATTTATTTTATATTTTTAATGCTCTAGTATATTGAAAATATTTATAACTTTTCGGTAATATTGAATGTAGAAAAATCAGAAAATATAAAGAAAATTATTTGAAAGATATTAATGAAAAAAATACTACAATCCAAGGACTTGGGGGTTCAGTAAATCGTGAAGGTTGTACTGATTCCAGGTCAACGGTTGCGCAGGAAGGTGATTCGTCCGAGATAACGCTCGAATTACCAGTTTTCCTCTGAGTTAAGGGTACCTTAATAAAGAATCTGGGTACTTTATACTTCGTAGAAGCCGCGTGTCTGCAGATTCCACAGAGTTCGTACGTGACTGTTAACACATTAAATAATTTATCTACCACATCCGGATTATAGACACTGAACTATCCTGCTCTCTTACATAAATCAATAATGGGTATTTTCAACTTAGACCAACTGAGTTAAATAAACTAAAGAAGCACAGTTCAACAGAAGCGATTTAAACATTAATTAATTTATGTAAATTTCTGAGGCAAGAATCTTAAAATAAAGAGAAAGCACTGCAGTATTACTCAATTATAAATAAATTAACGGCAAAGGGAAAGTTGTATAATTGTTTTAATTAATACGATGAAGATACTCACTTATCCAAATGTTTTGTCTGAAAAAAAAATGGCTCACAACAATGGAGAATGACTGAACAGTAGCAATGACGTCATTCACGGATATCAGCGAAATATAGAAATGCTAACCAGCTTTCTAAAACCTGATTTACACATGAAGTGTATATATATATATATATATATATATTTACTTGAGAAAAGGAAAAAATTGTCACACTATAAAATATGAGGGACAACTGGACTGTTTTTTTAAAGCTGTGTTAAACCGTTGGAGAGGTTCTTGATATGGCCAAGAACACCCTTATCGGGTTTTCACTCGATTAAGGATGCCCACTTTAAAGAGGCTGGGTGATCCCCAGGAGGGTCTGCTAATTTCAATACGGTCAAAAATGGATGCCAACTGAAATTTGAAGGTATTATCTTCCAGTACCTAAAATAGACCATTCAGAAATACTAATTGAAAGCTTTTTTCTTTAAGACCCGCGGCGTTCTTAACGATTTTTACGATTCGACTATACAACAGAATAAGTGGTTAAGTCGAATTATCTCCAAGCTCGGTTTCTTGTATTTAAGGAAGCGGAATCTTTTTTCGTAGTGAATAATGGGTTAAGTCAGGCATTGGCTTGAAAAGAAGTTATTACTTATATTACAACTCCATTCAAGCCAAAAACTACGAGAATGATACGTTTCCGCTCCTCGAGGACAAAATTCGACTTGACCATTTATTCACCGGGTATGTAGAAATATTGAAACTTTGCCACTTCAACCGACGAAGGGTCTAGGATTCGGTACAATCCATAAAATATTTATAAAACCAATTGTTGTACAGAGAAGCGATTTATCCGAGATTACACTATATTGCCCCCCCCCCCCAATAATGGGATCCGATATAACAGAGGCTGGATGAGCCTCAGAATGGTCTTCTGATCTCACACGGTCTATCTACGGCTATTAAGATTAAATAACTAACAAATACACACATTAAAATACCTCACTCGCATTAAAGGGATCGTGTATAATTAAATATATCCAGTTTTTAAATTTCAGGGAAAAAATATCTAGATATTTAAAAATATAAATAAAATTGAACAGAATTCATTAACCATTAAAGCTCGTGGTTGAAAGAGGGTGTAATTATATATTTTTCTGTTGGAATCAAAGAAGGATCCTCCATTGAACCCGTCGTCATCATATACACTAATCATGGTATCTGTTCCCCAGGTTGTCGCTTCGAGTTGAGTCACAAGTTTTAACTGTTTATCCATTTCCCTTTTAATATTTAACAAAAATACAAGTTATCATGAGCAATAGTGTGGAAAAGAGGATGTAATTAAGTGTAATGAGTAAATTTCGTTGAGCACTTAATCAAGAAATAAGTTCCAACTAACATTTCAAAGAATAGATATATGTTCGTTGAAACGTTTACAGTAATAAACACACTTCCACTAATCACACTAAACCTCATTATAACTTGTATTTTTGGAAAATATTAAGAGGGTAACGAATGAAAACTTGTGACATAACTCGAAGCGACAACCTGCGGAATAATTACCCTCGATTATTTACCCAGAGGTGAAACATCGTACTGCAAGGATATTGAAGTAATGCAACAATTATTTATCAACAAAGCTATATAAAACAACGAAAAAGACGTAGCCCACACTGGCTTGATCGTAAAAAAAGGAGATAGCTGAAAAAGTGCGTAATTAATTTTTTTTGTTGGAATCGTGAACAAGGATCCATCATTTAACCCGTCGTCATCATATACAGTAATCATTTCCTTGAAACGTAAACAAACAGATCATTGGGCGTAGGATAGTGGAGGGAGATATCATTTCGTAAAAAAAAAAAAAAAAAAACTAAGAAAGGGCATTGGTATCTATTGTGAGTAGGTGGACAAAGGAAACGTAAAATGGGAGGGGGTACAATGCCCCCCTCCGACTTTTTAAAACAGATAATTCAGGGGACTGGAGCTCTTAGAGCTGATTGGTCACATCCCAGCAAAAACCGGGCGCGTGTCCCGTCCTGGCTACACACTTCTCTCCTCTCCAGCCTCATCCTTAGGTTTTTTTTATTTTTCTTCTTCTTCCTTTTCCTTTCTTCTTCGTCTTCCCTCACTCCCCCCCCCCTCACGTAGACTCCCACTTACTACGCAGGTTCCACCGCCCTGGACCACTTTATTATTCCGTACGAGTGGGGAGAGACCATCGCGTGTTGTTTAACAGTTTTGTTCTCTTTCTTAATGCAATCCGTTCCCCGCTTAAGGAACAACTTGTTTAATGGATGTTGAAAAAAAATAAAAATAATTACAAGTAATAAATTGAAATGATGGATCAAGGATGAGATTATGAAATGTAATATCTAGTAAGAACAATTAAAAAAAAAGGCTGTAGAACTTGATAAAATAAACAAATAGACCTATTTTTGTTTACTTATAAAGATTTGTATCACTTTCGATGTGGATACTCTGGGGTTTAAAAAAAAAAAAAAAGATAACCCAGTATTCTTATTTTTAATTGGTTTTTTTTTTCAGTTGTATTCTTTTATTATCGGCTCCTTTCTTTTTTTGTTAATATTTTTTAAATAACGCGTCAGCAATTATATTTATATACATATATTGGTGTATACTTTTTTAACTGTTAATGAATAAGCTTTACTTTCAATCCTTGAGATTCAGTCTATTCGTAAAAACTTTCTTTTGGCTACGTTTCGAGACGTCTCTAACTTAGAAATGTTACTAAGAAATTACCATGTATTCTGATTGATGTGGTAGTAACAGTTCTTCATCAATTTCGCGAGATTATAAGAACAATATAGGCCTGAAACGTCCCCAAAAGAAAATTTAACGAATAGATTGATTCTTAAGAACTGAGTGTAAAACTTATTTGTATTTTTTTTTTTTTTGTTCTTGCTTATAATGGATTATGTGATTGTTGGTTTTTTAATACGTGTGTTTGGTACACGATTAAGATCCGTAAGGTCCATCAACTACCAACAGAATCTGGGCCTACAACTATAGCATAATATTACTACTACTATCAAACTATTGCTTTTCTCAGTTCTTATTACACTTAGTTCAGAATGCATTCTAAAAATATGCAAGTGTTTTTTGGAGAGTCCATTTATACACTAAGTAAGTATATTTATTGTGAGCGGAGATCGAATTAATCCAAAAAACTTATGTAATGGGCTGAAAGAACCATTATTATTTAACAAAAAGGTCAAATAAGTATATATTTTTGCGTTTTAAGTCTCGACTACTATTAGGATCATATTTAAAATTCGTTGGCAACATACAAATATTGAAAACTTTCATACTCGTCATACACCTATATTTTAGGATGTTTATGATTACACATAATTTTGTAATTGAGGTAAGAAAATTTATTTATTAGAAACTGACGTTTTAATTTTAATTATTATTTTATGTATTAAACGTAATTTTTAAAAATTTGTTCTTTTCGTATTTGGTATTTTTAATGGTGGTAGTAACGACATTGCCCATACAATCCCTTTTTACATAAGTGCGTATTATGAAATAAATGAAACACATAAATAAATAACGGCTTGCGCTGCTTTAAGTTTTTAACCAACTAATATTTACGATAAATGAGAGAGAACATTTTCTTCCAACTAGATTTTACACGTTCTATTTTCGTAGCGCTTGCGATTGTTCCAGTGGACGAAGCTATTTTCGTCTTGTTCCATGTAATTAGCAAATCATAACTCGGTGAAAGTAACTTAAATATATTTTTCAAAAACAAATAATCAAATTTAAATAACTATTTCAATTCGTAGTTCAGTTGACAAGTCACCACATCCACTATTTGCCCTGAAGATGGCATACACCGTAGGCCGAAACGTTGGCACAATTAAAAAATAAGTTCTGCTAATTTTTGTGTTATCATTGACAGCACCCTCTGACCAATTCAATCCATCATTAAATTTAAATAACATTGAAGACAAACAGAATTAAATGCTAATTCATTATTAAATATAAAACTTGGAAGAAACTGTGGCGAACATATTATTAATTTATTTCATTATCATTTTTCACGCATTCAAACATGTCAAGTACAACAAATTTACATTGCCTTTCAGTAACATCAAAGTGAAGTGGATGAGAGGCACGAAGAACAACAGTACCTAGCGATTCCTCGCTCATGGTTTGATTTAATTTTCTATAACAGATCCTTCATTCAAGTTCTTTTTAGTCTCCACCTTGTGCCTACAGGCATGTAAGTCTTCGACATTTGTTCTATTTGTGGGTTTTGGTGTACGAGCAATTTTTCTTAAAAACGTTTGACGTATGTTCGTATGTGTTTGTTGATAGTTAATATATTTAAATCTCAATGCTAAGTTTTTTTATTGACATACTAAGGTGCTTTTGTGATAAGTCTAAGTATTTTTATTCTTTATTTATATTTATTAGCAGAGGAAAAGAATAAACTGATAAAAAAATAGGTTTTCTTAAGTGTTTAGTGCTTTAGAAAAGAATACAATTAAATAATTAAAAAAAAAAAAAAACATACCACAACGTTCCAGGATTACCCTTTAACTAAAAAACAAAACGAAAAAACAAGATCATGCAGAAACGTGCATTAGATCAACACGATTTTCGAAAATGCTGATTGACATTCTTACAATAATTTAATAAATAAATATACAATTACATTATAAGAAAATATAATATAAATAAAAAAATGATAATAATTTATTTTAATACCGATCGCGTTAATGTTACATATATACCCCACCACCCCCCAAAAAAAACGAAAAATAAAAACTCTCTTTAGAATGTAAGAATTATTTTTTTTAATAAATTACTTTTTCATATATTAGATATGTAAAAAAACGTTAATAATAAATATAACATTAAAATTTAAAACAAATCAAACTTCTTATAATTTTTTTTCTTCAAATAAAATAAATAAAATAATCTCAAACATCGTAATTTTCATATTCAGAAAGAACAATTATCAGAAGTGTAGATCAAATATCATTTAGCGAAAATATAGACAAAATACACTTGAAAAGTAAATGTAGTATAGTATGTCAAATTAAATTATTTAAAAAAAAACAACACATTTCACAAAAACTTCTACTTAACTACCTTCGTGTCTATAATTAGTTAAAAGTAAAATCTAAAAAACGAATATTTTGCGAGATTCAAATAAAAACGTTTCCTTTAGGCCAAATTAAAATAAATCTAGCGAAAATTATCGAATTATTAAACAACAAATGTTTTAATATTTCACGTCAATAATTCATTCGTTATTAATAGTATATTAAATAAATGGTGATAATAAATTTAAACTTTAGAAATAAAATAAACTATATGATATGATTGTTATGTCACTATTATATTTTATTGTTACAATATTTATTTTGTTCTAAATGGTTTATTCCAGCAACAAGTAGGGTCACTGCATTATAATTGTTGAGCACTAATTCTTACGATATCCACTACAAAATAATTTTGTAGCAAGATCTAAAAAAAAAATAATATTGTGCCTCTAGATCAATTAAAATTGTACAAGAAACGGGATTAAACATAGACTCCAGGAGAATGATTGTTTACTTCTAGTCACTATTCCTTTGTTCTGGAAACAGATGTTACTCCTGATGAACAGTTCCAAAACAATAGGAGTAAATTATTCTTCATTTTTTTAAAGAAGTTAAAAATATATGTGATTATTTTGTCAATCTTTAGTATAGTGAAATAGGGGGGATGGATCACTGCACTTGTTGAAATCGCGAAAAAAATTGCGGTTTTAATAATTAATTCAAAACCTTATAATAATATTGATTAAAGAAAATTGACTTGTGCCTTTTTAACGTGTTTAACTTTCTTTATGATTGTTGATAAATACAACAATATATATAAAAACACTATTGTTGAATGACAACTGCTACACAAAAAAGATTTATAAGTAACTAAAATTATTAGAGACTGTTAAAGATGAATAATAATAATAAATAATATCAGTTGGTATCGTTCATTCTGTTCGAAATAAAATATATAAATACATGGGAAATATTGAAATAAATGGATACGATACTACGAATTTAAATATACATGGACTTTAAATATATACAAATCAATTACTGCGTGAACGATAAATATAATTTTTGAACTAGCTTAAATATAAGATTTGTTTCAAAGCTCAGGAACGACTTTATAAGAGTAATAAAATGTTGACACTTGTATAATAAAATTAGATAAAAACACAAAATAAACTTTTAAAACTTACCTTTAATTAATACGATTCGATCATAGTCTGAACTAAAACTGAAATGAAGAAAAATATACTATATATTATTGCACACTATACGAGATCTCGAACAAACTAGTAAGCGACTACCAAGATGTAGAAGTGAACATAAACACGCTCGCGACTAAGTTTGTTATCATACCACAAGCGTTCTCAGCTACCTAATAGTTTACATTTGACTGTTGAGGCGGCCCAGAGCTGTCTGGTGGCAGAGTTCGGAACTAAATGACACTAACCTACCCAGGGGTTGATTTATTATATTTTTATTTTTATTATCATTATTATTAGCATTATTACAATTTTTACAATACAACTATATTTTACTAATTCTTAAAACGTAAATGTATTATAAGAGTCATTGTCAAATATTATTTCTAGTTATAAATAAATTAAAAACTAAAAAATTTGTTTCTTATTCATATTTTATAATTATTTAAACACTTAAAAAAGAATAATTTGACCATAACTCCGATCCTCAACAAACCATTAATAACATCATAATGAAATACCATTAAATTTTGAACAGAGAAACCGAGACAATTCCAGATGCCATAATTATTCATCAATAGCTGAAATACAATATTTATATCTAAACACACAGTTTATATTTTTACATTAACATTAAATAGCTTTTAGTAAACGAATGTTAAGTAGTTTTTAATAAGATCGCTTAATTTTTATAACCAATATTTGCCTGATTCAAGGTTCACCCACGATCAATGCCAACATAGGAGTACAAAATTTCTTTCTACGACGAGTTTTCATTATTATAATTTTTAAAGGAAAATTGACATTTTTAGAGTTTAAGAACGTTGTATTAATAATAAACAAAGCAATCTAGAATAGTTTTGATATTGTTATCGGTTTTATGTTTAAATGAAACATTTTAGAAAACTATATAGATTATACTGAGGTATTTGTAAAATACATCTATAAACGCTTGATTAATTATTTATTAATTCATTATTTTATTTATTATGAACCTTAACGATTCTTATTGATCTAAATTACAACATCCATCTCGCATGTAAACATACTTCATCTAATATATTGAGCCTTAAAATTTAATAAATTAAGAGAGTGTTATAAATTAAATAAGTACCAATCGATTTTAAAAATTTCAATATTTGAAGAGGGAAATTTACAGTGGAGAAACCACATCACTGCCTACGTGTTTTGTCTCAGTCCGGCTGGAGAGGTATCAAGTGATTTTGATAATCAAAGGACTTGCAAAGAACAAATGGAGGAAAGGATACTGTAACTTAAATAAAAATTAGGCACTTCAACAATTTCAATTATGAAACCTTTGTTTTTAAGCTGCGTGCTCTTCCTGGTCCTGTATGGAGTCGGTGGAGACGAACATTCCCATCTAGTATGTAACTTGTTAAATGTGTTGGTTAATTAATTTGGTCCAGTATGTTTTGATGTTTAATTCGGTCAATTGTGTTTATCTAACATATCTGTTACAGTGATTTAACCCTATTTGCTAGGTCTTGATATTTACATCCATACTGCTCATACTTGACTTTCTCATTGTTAGTGTTAAAATTTGTTATAGATACTTGTTATTATCCACATTTTCAGATTTATAATGCCAACCACTTTTGACTGCTAACATATTTATCAAATTTTAAATCTTATTGTCTATTTATGATAATATTCACTGCAGTGTTAGTTGTTATCAAGATTAGACTCTCATGCATCAAATCTGCAAATCTTAAACACAACAATGGGTTCTTGGAATTTTAGCAGTTTTGTGGAATATTTCAGTTTTAGCTATTAATATATTTTGTATAATGGTTGCTTAAATCCATCGTTAATGGTTATTTTCTTGTTCTGGCTGCATACAGAGCAGCTTACAGGCACTGTAACAAGTTATCAATCTGAATCGTCAAAACATTATTACCGAGTTATTATCTTTTTATGATGTATAGTTATAACTGCACAAACTTCTATTTTGTGAATGCTACAATATTTTGTTTGTGAATTGCTTATAATCTTATCAGTTTTGATATGCTTCTTCCATATCTGATGTGGTTTATTACAGTATGAGCAAAATGAAGAAGTTGTTTTGTGGATGAATACTGTTGGCCCATTCTATAATAGACAAGAAAGATATGCATACTATTCTCTTCCATTCTGCAAGGGCAATAAAGAGGTTATCGGCCATTACCATGAGACCCTCGGAGAAGCTTTGCAAGGTGTTGAACTTGATTTTAGCGGACTGGATATCGAATACAAAGGTGAGTTCATTTTGATTATTTTGAAGAAATTTGATTGTTATAAAGTTATTTGTGGGTAGGTAATTTGGCTGTGGAAGGATATTAGGTATCTTTTGTGCAGATTGTCGCTTGGAGTTGAATTACTACAAGTTTTAACTGTTTATTTGTTTCAATTTTAATATTTTTCAAAAATACAAGTTATCATGAGCTTTAGTCTAGTAAAGAGAATGTAACTATGGGTAATGAGTAGATTTTGGTAATCATTTCATGAGACAATAAAAGTTTCAACTAACATTTATGTTTGTTGAATAGATAGATGATTTAGATATAAATGTTATCTATTTAAATTCATCGGTGATATAAATAGATGATTTATATTTGTAGCAATGTTCATTTATAGATGAAATAATTACAGAAGTATACACATTTCCCGTAGTTACATTCTCTTTGCCATACTAAAACTCGTGATAACTTGTATTTTTAGAAAATATTAAAAGGGAAATAAATACAAATTAAAAACTCATTGCGACTCATCTTGAAGCGACCACCTACGGAATAATTATCAAGTAAATTGTTACTTAGAAACTTAAAAATTTTATATATTATCTTTATGAATTCACTGAATTAACTTCTGTTTTTTTTTTAAATTTCTTTTAAAAGAATATTACGGTTTTATCTTCAGGGGAATTAGCGCTACTTCAGTTTTCTTGCCCCGTTGTACATCTCAAAACTAGCAGAATTTTGGCAAATATTAAGTCCTAAATTATGGTAATGTTCCAATATCAATTGGAAAGGGTCTGTTGGTGGCTTGTTTATATCTTAAGCGAGCTGATATTGGCAGCTGTGATCTAATTATAGAACTGATAATGTTAATAATTACTAATGAATTCGATGAATACAATTTTTATCTCACCACAAAAATAGTTGTTAACATGTAATATTTACACTGTGAGTTCCCAAAATATATGATTATTAACAAATTAGTTATATTCAGTTAGTTTAAGTATTTAGATTCTATTATCTATGCTTGTATCCACCCACTTAGTTGAAGTGGGTTAAACTTGAATTTCACCCACGATTTATTTTTAAAGTTACTATTTTTATGGTTAATATGTTAAAAAGGAGAAGTGTACTAAACTTAATTTTTTATATTCTTAAGTATTGATTTATTTATGTTTTTGTAATTAGAAAAAGAAAACCTTATCAATTAAAATTTATAATTAACTCTTAAAACATTTTTATTTTGTTTTTAAGATCCATGGATCAAACTGGTCCATTTATTTGTTTATTGAATTCATTTGTTGTATGTTTTTTTTTGTTTTTTTTCCGAGAACCTCCTTTATTTTTTATATAAATAAAAATCTTCCGATAAATAAAAACCTTCCCTCATTTGTATGTAAAATATTTTCTCAAGTTTTATGTGTAACCTTGTTTCTTACTCTTTGGGTATAAAACTGAATTGTGATTATGCAGTTACGGCTATAAATACTGAAGTAATTTCTATTATATTTTTGTTACTTGTCAATACCCGTTATTTATGAAGTATCACTTTGTGTTGCTACGGGATTTAGCTCTTATAAATGCTGAACTATTAAACCTAAAACCTTACTGCTTTATTCATCAGCATTCGTATTTCTACTTTTTTTTATTTTAATTTTTTGTTAAAAGTTTTTATTTTATTTCTAATATTAATATATGTATGATATAAGTTTAAAGTTTTCAGGAATCATGATCAAGCAGGAAAACCAGTTTCCAGTCTAAACAATTATTTATTGTTTTAAAAACGTTTTGACAATTAAGTCATTTTAATTGTTAAAATTAAGCATTGTGCATCATCAGTTTTCAGGAGATGAAAATTGATATTTTTTAGCATTATTATTAATAAGTAATCTGTGCAATCAGAGAAGAAATTATTAAATTAACTGAGAATCTTAGGTAATCAATATTACAAGCAAATGTATTCACATTATACTTTCATTTTTTCTTCAGAAAAAAATCCATTTCTGAAAATTCATTGCTCATCAACTTTTTCGTCTACTCATGTCTTAAATTGTCCTATCAGAAATTTTATAAAAAAAAATATAATTTAACTCATAATATTCTTATATTATATGATATTAGATATATTATAATATTAGAGGAGTTAATTAATATCTAGTAAACATTACTCCCATTGAGGTAAAACTCTTAAATACCAAGTTTAAAAATAATTCAACAGCCTTTAATTGTTAAATATTTTTATTTTTTTAGAGCTGGAAGTAAAGTCGCCAGTTTAAGTTTGCTGATTTTTAGTGTAATGTAGTATATAAATAAAAACGATCAAAAATCCAAAAAGAGACTTAAAATAATTGCTAAAATAAGGTTGGAAAAATCAGAAATTGAAGTCTTTAAAAATAACTAACCTACCAATGTTTATCCGATTCATGTATTATAACTACCTACGCAAATAAATCATTTTAATGAAGAGATGCATAAATACACCAAATACCATATACAACACGTTTGTGGTGTTTCAAATACACCAATACAAGAAAAAAAATTAAAAAGAGATATAACATCACTTTGAGACATCTAATAAAGTCCTCATTAATATGAATAATAAAAATAAATATGAAGGCTGACACCTTATATATGATATAAGATTATATAAATATGAAAGTTATGTATGTTAATATTTTTGGTAAAAACATAAATGATCTTCCAATGTAAAGTACCACTTCCAGTTTTTCAAATATATCTATAATTTAATGTCTTGAATCAAGTTCTTAATTTAATACCTAATACCTAATGACAACCTAATATAAAATACTAAATATCTAGAAATAAATCTGAATAAAGTACCTGGACCATTTTCTTCCTCTTAAATTTAGCATGTTATTTTCTCTTATATAACCCGTACCACTAAAACCCGTGAACGGGTCTGGGGTTCAGTACATGGTAGAGACTGTGCTGTTTCATGGACAACGGTTCTGCAAGGAGGTTACTTGTCCTAGGTCACGCTCAACCGCCAGATTTTCCCCCCTATTTTGGGTACCCTATTTTTATAATATTTTATAGAGGCTGGGTGGGCCACAGGAGGATCCTAGATCCTATACGATCCATCTCCCACTTCAAACAGACTAAATTAAGTTCAACACCATGAAACAAGACCCCGCCTTTCCTATCTCTATATACGTTCACACAGAACTAAAGCATTCGAAAGTTCCTTTCTCGCCCGCCCCACTACAGTGTGGTTCCCTATCCCTCCTAGTCCCTCACTATCATCATTTAAATCCTTGCTTTTTTTAACACCTCCTAGCTTCCCAAAAGGATGCTCTCTAAGCAGGTTAGTCATTTGCTTAGAATGTAATGTATTGAATAACTCATTGTGTTATTTAGTTCTTTTAATTTTGTTTTTTGAGAAGCTGTACATCATGTAAAGAAGTTATTGCATCCTAGCTCATGCATCTAACAAAAGCTATGGATTTATCTATTCTCTTTAATTGCTTAATATCTTGTCAAGATCTCTACTGTTTATTTACTTACTATTATTTTTGTTTAAATATTTCTATTTAAATTGTTTTCTGTCACTTTTTACACGCTTTATGATTTGTGACATTTAGCCTTCTGGCCAGATAAATATTATGTTTTTTTTCCTGTACATATCTGTTATTCTAAAGGGACTTAGTCTCAGAATATAGTTACTTTTCTATTCTATTCTATTTTAAAGTCATGGCCTGCAGCGGGATTTGAACCAGAATTTCCGGCATGGCAACTCAGTGCTCTACCACTGGGCCACTCCGCTCCTTTCTGTTATGTAAAGTTGTTAAATAATAAATTTAAAAATAATCTGTTTTTATTAAGTATATTTTTGTACCTAAATTTGTTTGATGTTTCAAGTAAATTATGCACATTAGGGGTGGGAGGGCGTCATCTGTGTTAATGTGGTTTACATAACTACCTTCTTTATCCAAGGTTAAGGGTACCCAACCCATAGGAGGCCTTAGGATTTTTTTTAAAACTTTTACAAAGGGAATAAAAAATTCTTGGTTGTACCGACCTTCGGGGATGTTAAATAGTGGTCCCTTGCCTATGCAATGTCAGGTACTCGTTAAACATCTGCATCCTAATTATATTTGGATAGCCAAAATTTAGGACTCCCACTGTAACATTGTCTAATTAACCATATAAGAAATAAAGAAGTAGGCACAACTTGTATTTAAAGTTGAAATTCATTGACTGCACCCAAATTAATTTTACATAATTATCTTGTCCACAGTCTATTATTTCTAAATCAAGAAGAGCTGTTTAAATCTTTCAATGAAACAATACCCTTGCTATCACAAGTTTGGTTTAAACTCCTAGTCTTCTGCTTTGTCTAATGTAGTTATTTTCAGAATTTAGCAACTGTTTTTTTTTTAACAATGCATTTATTTATTTTTCAGCTAGCATCTCTGAAACTACATATTGTGAAATTCAGCTAGATGAAGAAAAACTAAAAGCCTTTGTGTATGCTGTAAAAAATCATTATTGGTATCAGATGTACATCGATGATCTTCCAATATGGGGTAAATAGACACTAAATAATTTAAGATATTTAAAATAAAAGTTGGATAATAAAATATATGCATCATTTAAAAAAAACAAAAAACGTTATACAATATATTTTTTATCAGATCAGTTTAAATTCTTTGTAAGTTAATTTTAATGTTGATATTGTTAATATTTTGGGGAGTAACATGGGTGAGTACATAGGGTGATGGGCTGGTGAGCTCTAGGTGACGAGTTGAAGACCTGCTGTGCAAGATTAATTACTTATTGTGTTAACAGCTTCAATCGATTAATTACTTATTGTGTTAACAGCTTCAATCGATTAATTACTTATTGTGTTAACAGCTTCAATCGATTAATTACTTATTGTGTTAACAGCTTCAATCGATTAATTACTTATTGTGTTAACAGCTTCAATCGATTAATTACTTATTGTGTTAACAGCTTCAATCGATTAATTACTTATTGTGTTAACAGCTTCAATCGATTAATTACTTATTGTGTTAACAGCTTCAATCGATTAATTACTTATTGTGTTAACAGCTTCAATCGATTAATTACTTATTGTGTTAACAGCTTCAATCGATTCTCTGCGATCTGGAGTCATCCCATTTAAATCCACCTACTTACTACTGTTGGAGTTTGGAAACCACCTACATTTTTTTAATCATTTCAATTGATATTGTTAGAATCTAAGGATCGAAATTGAGATCCACTAATTCTCCTATTTGAAATTATGACTCCTCACATGTCAATCCATCTCACCCAAGAGCTGTGAAATCGATTTATAAAATTTACATAAAATGCCCTTTAAAATGACTTTTGATATTGTTATACATTTTATATTTTTTTTTTTCGGTTGGCTCTACAGACGTTGTAGATCTTTCGCCGCCTTTACCAGCCTTCTCCACCTCTGTCTATCCTGGGCCGCTGATTTCCAGTCTGCTACATGTAGCTCCGCAGCATCTTTGTTGACCCTGTCAATCCATCTGGTCTTTGGCCTCTCACGTGGTCTCTTGCCAACTATTCTGGCATTCATAGTTGTGTAAAGGCGTCCTGACGGATCACTTCAAGCTACATGCCCCGCTCATCTTAGCCTTCTTGCTTTCATATCCTGAGATACCACCTGACCAGTTTCCGTCTGCAATTCTTTATTGGTCCTTCTCCTCCATGAGTTAAGAGTCTCATCCCATACCGCTCCTGTTATCGTGTGAAGTATTTTTCTTTCACATCTCTCGATTTTGCTTTCTAGGGTGCTGGTGAGAGCCCACGTTTCACAGCCGTATATCATAATCGGCTTTATTACAGCATTATACACTCTTAATTTTAAATTTTTAGAGATGCTTCGGGATTTCAATACTCTTGAAAGAGCGAAGTATGCTCTATTTGCACTTGTTATACGCTGGTCTATCTCAGTTAGTAGGGCATTAGTTGAGGTTATTGTGGAACCGAGGTATTTGACATTTTATATATATGGAACATATATAACAACAAAAATAATTTACTGTTTAAAAGTTTATTAATAATCACAAAAACCTTATTTTCAGGCGTTGTCGGCGATATGGAAGAAGGTATTAATAACCAAGTATCTTATTATATTTGGACTCACAAGAAATTCGATATTGGCTACAATGGAAAGCATATCGTCGATGTTAATCTGACATCTGAGGTTAAAGTTAAGTTGGAAAATGGAGCTCGGATAAAGTTTACCTACGAAGTCAATTGGGTGCCGTCTAGTGTTAAATTTGAAGATCGTTTTGACAAGTATCTTGATCCGAATTTCTTCCAACATCGGGTAATAATTTTATGGTTTTATAGTAAAAAATTAAATGTTTATTGACAACTAATTGTTTTACATTAAGTTCCATTTAGTCCAGGATCCATGGTCCATTTTTGCACTTGATTAGTATCAAGCTGAATCTTCGTGAATAGCTTCGTTTTGATGAGACGCCCAACAATTTCCTGTGCGAAAATTCTCGATTGTGGCAGGAAGGATAAAATATGTCGATTTGATGATTCTCAAAAATGTATTACTGACTGGTTTTTTTTGTTAAATCTCAAGATAATTATCTAAATTATTTGAAAAAATAGTTGTCCTATAACATGTATGGTTTGATCAGAGAGTCCCCTCCTTCCAACGTGTATCGATAACGAGGTCATCAAAAATGATAACTAACCAGCTGTTTTTTTTTTTACTTCTTCTTTTTTGACTTTGTTATCGATACATATTGAAAGGAGTGGGCTCTTTGATCAAACCATACATTTTGTAGGACAAATATTTTTTCAAATAATTTAGATAATTATCTTGAGATTTAACAAAAATAAAACCAGTTAGTAATAAATTTTTGAGAGTCATCAAATCGACATATTTTATCCTTGCTTCCTCTTTTAGCTACAACAATCGAGAATTTTCACTCAGGAAATTGTTGGGCTTCTCATCGAAACAAAGCTATTCATGAAGATTTAGCTTGATACTAATCAAGTGAAAAAATGGACCATGGACATATATTTAAACTTTCTCTTTTATTAAAGTTGACTGACGATCTATCAATTATATTACTTTTAGTTAATCTTCTGTTTTTTTTTTTAAATTTAATACTATTGTTATTTATTTCAGATCCATTGGTTCAGTATTTTTAACAGTTTTATGATGGTAATTTTCTTAGTGGGGTTGGTATCTATGATTTTAATGAGAACCCTCAGGAAAGATTATGCCAGATACAGCAAAGAAGATGATTTTGATGATATGGTATGCCTGAACAGAATTATTGTTTTTATTTTTTGAAGCATTTTACTTGATTTTAAAATTTATTATTGTCGTTTATTTCAGGAAAAAGACCTCGGTGACGAGTACGGATGGAAGCAAGTGCACGGTGATGTTTTCAGACCTCCGACTTACACTATGATTTTCTCTGCAATGGTCGGTTCTGGTTATCAGGTGACAGTGGTCACTTTAGCGGTGATTACTTTTGCCATTCTCGGAGAGCTTTATACAGAGTAAGTTCATCTAAAATTTTAATAGGTACTTATTCCACAGGTTGGTGGTAGGGGTAGTTAAAGTCCCATCAAGTGACATCATGCTACGTAATTTTTACATCATAATTTTATACATTTGTTAACTTTTAAATTGGAATGGTTAAAAAAAAAATTGGCTAGAAAATACCTAATTACTAATTAGAAAATACCTATAGAATATACCCAAATAAACAAAAATGACAGCTTATTTGAGAACATGGTCAGTAAATCAAGATGCATAATTTCAACTGGAATAATTTCCTGTTTTATGAGAAGGCTAATATAACCATAATTTTAAGTAAAGGAACTAGAAAGAAAGAATGATTCCAATACCAAAACCAAAATAAGTACTTATTGGCCTAAATATCCTAGGTTATTGTTTTTTACTTATTTATTGTGGGAGCGGATTGGCTCATTGATAGAACGTTGAGTTTCTGTGCCCAAGATCCTGGCGGCCAGAGGTGGATGGATACTGGAACTCACCCAGCTTCTATAAAGTGGGTACCCAAAATAAGGGGGAAAATCTGGTGGAAAAGCGTGATCTAGGATAAAAATCACCTTTCTGCACAACTGTTGTCCAAGAAACAGTACAGTATCTACCATATACTGAATCCAAGACCCGTCATGGATATTAGTTTTATACAGTTTTTTTCACTCTTCATGGGTTGTACTGGTACAGGTTACTTATTTATTGGGAAGAAATGTTCAGGGGTAACTATGAAACAGATAAGACCGTAACGTTATATCATTTAACTACCACTACCACCAAGGTGCCAATCTGCGGAATAAGTACCTTTTAATATCTCGAATAAATTATATTACATGGGCAGTTAAAATAAATTAGTGGTTTTACATTTATCTTATCCTTTGTGCTAGGCGTGGTTCTCTACTGAGCACTGCGATCTTTGTATATGCTGCAACATCGCCAGTCAATGGTTATACAGGAGGAGGCCTATACGCCAGGCTTGGTGGAAAACAATGGATCAAGCAGATGGTTCTCTCTGCTTTTCTTCTTCCAGCTCTCGTCTGCGGAAAAGCCTTCTTTATCAACTTCATCGCTATATATTATCATGCTTCTAGAGCTATACCTTTTGGCACCATGGTAAGCATTAGATGTATATGTCTTCAGAGCATTCAATGTTGGTGAATCTTATTCTTTGCTAACACAATAAGAGGTAGGGTTGGGTGATAGTCGATAGTTAGCACTATCGATAGACCGACACTATCGGCTGAAAACTATCGATAGTTTTTTGATAGATGCTTCTTTTTTTCCCATACCTATTCAATAAACAATTTCAACTAATTTAATTAAATTCAATTACCTACCTACTATTTGAAAGTTGTAGGATTATAAATTATATGATTATATCATAAAGATAAGAAAAAAAACTAATTTATTTGAATTTAAAAAAAATACTTACAATTCACATGTTTACAATAACAATGAACAAATCAATTCTTCAGATAAGAAAAATAACAAAATAGTTAATCACAAGAGTCAAGTGTGGTCCTTAAGCCACATATTTCCCGAAAGAAAAACTGCATTTCTAGTTGAACATTTACGAATTGTAGAAAAAGATCCTTAATTAAAGAAGAAGTTAAGATTATAAAAACCTAGAAGAGCCAATGCTCAATACCGTGAATTTGGTTTGTTTACGCAAGCGTGAGCCTACGTTTTCTACCCAACATAAAGTAATTATTAATTTCGGAGAATTAAATAATGACACATTCGGTGCGGCATCAAAGTTATATAGAAGTCAATTTCAAAAGAACTCGACACTGGACAGAGACAGATCAGCATAATTCCGAGAGTTTCAAAACTTGAGGGTGTAAAAGATCACAACTATCGATAGTGACCATCGATAGGCAAGACCTATCGATATATCGATAGTAACTATCGACTATCACCCAACCCTAATGAGAGGCATATCTTTATAATTGTAATATATAACTCAAATTCTTTGTTTTAACAGGTCGCTGTGACGTGCATTTGTCTATTCGTGATTCTACCTTTGACTCTGGTTGGCACAGTGCTGGGCAGAAACCTCGCCGGACAGAGCGATTATCCTTGTAGGGTCAATGCTGTACCACGGCCGATTCCGGAGAAGAAGTGGTTTATGGAACCGTCAATCATTGTTTTCCTCGGTGGCATTCTTCCTTTTGGATCTATCTTCATCGAAATGTATGAAGTATTGTTTTTTCTTTATTAAGGATGGATCAGAATGATATAAATAAAAAGAAAATATTTATTCATTTTTAGATATATTTTTGGACCAAAATTGTTTATTTCAACGTCACTTTATGCTGCTGTGGCTAATCGGACGATGCTAAAGTAGGAGCCCTATATTTTGGCTATCCATGTTTAATTAGGATAGGGATTTTTAATGAGTACCTGACATTGTACTGGCTCAGAACCATCGTTTTACATCACTTTCGAAGGACAGCATAACTAGGGATTTTTTACTCCCTTTTAAAAAATCCTAGGGCCACCTGCCGGGCTAAGAACCTGCGATCTTGGGCTTAGTAGGTTGTTATCCTAACCAGATCTCTCCCTGGATCAAAATTTGTTTGATGCTTCATATAAAGTATCACTAATGGTTTTCTGATTTTAATGAAAACTTGGTATGTTTTAAGAATTATGAATTTTCATAATGATATTTAAGTAATATTGTTTCAACCGATTACAAAATGTAGCATTATATTTTAATAAATTTATTTTCTATGAAGAACTGTTTCATTCTTCAAGTTAATTACAATCACTGGTAGTCGTTTATTGCATAATAGAGGTATACTAATTGAGATTACTACAATTCCAAAAACAAAATATAAACTTTCTATGGCTAATTGTTTTTGAATTAAGTTTGTAAGTTAAGAATTAGCAACAAATGTTTTTCAATGTATAAAATATTCAATGAAAATAGTAAAAAAAAAATACCATTTTTTTATTTATTAAAATATGAAAATCTAAATTTTTAACGATTACAATCTTTCTTAAGTGTGTATGAAATAATTAATATTAAATCAACTTTCTTATTTTTTAATTATTCTCTTCAATTTTAATTGTATATGTTTCAGGTATTTCATATTTACGTCTTTCTGGGCTTATAAAATCTACTACGTGTATGGGTTCATGCTTCTCGTTTTTCTGATTTTAATTGTTGTTACCATCTGCGTGACTATTGTATGTACATATTTCCTGCTCAATGCGGAGGATTACCGATGGTAAGACTGATTTTATTATAGATGTTACGATTTTTAAATTTTATTTATTTTCTTAACAATTATAATTTTTAAACTGTTTCAGGCAATGGACAAGTTTCCTGGCAGCCGGTTCAACCTCAGTTTATGTCTACCTATATTCATTTTATTACTTCTTCTTTAAAACTAAGTAAGTGCAATTAAATATTTCAGCTATGATTAACTTAAAACCAACCAAATCAAGGAATGCTTATGATAGTAGAGTTGATATTATTAAAGTGAAACTTTTTTTCTATCGTCCAAAAAATTTTTGTTCATCTATCGCATGTCGCATTACATATTTCATATTAATATTTGACGAAGTATTTTAATTTTTATCCGGTTCATTCAATATATTTAATTTTATTTAGGCCTTCAGTCATCTTCACAAGCTGAACTACACTCTGAGCCACCGGAAAAATTTAGTAGACTGCCGACAGATGTCATGCCGAGTACTAGTAGGGGTCTAGCGTCGAGTGTTGGATTTAATTGTTTATCGTTCAAAGTGGCGAACCTATATTCGAAAAATATTGTTACAGAAAAAATTCTCCATCGAAAGCGACCAAATGTGGAAAGATTCCGCAAATATCGTCAGAAATGCAAGTAGCTAAAATCGGGCGCCTGTTCTAATCAAGGCACAAGCGGCAGTGATACGAGTAGGAGTCGAGATACAAGCATTTACTTTTTTTAGTTACCATAAAATGTTAATCACATTTATAAACTGTGACTCGAGGCGAAGATGAAGTTATTGATAGAATAATTGAAGTTGATAACGATTCAATGATTAAATAAATATTGCTCTTAATATGCGTTTATCATCTTAATGATTGTATTAATTATGTATTCCCTTCTCTAATACGCAAATTGACATTAAATTTTATAATTGAATATTTTGCCTACTATTGATTTCCCATTATCATTCCCATTTTTCAATAATTAAGTTAAGATTAAAAACGCAATATTAATTCCCTAAATCAAATAATTTTCCAAAACTTTTTAGTTAAATGCCTACAAACCGTTTTACTTAATTAAAGTTTTACTTGCACCGTGCTTTCATAAAGCCACACAACTTTTTTTTATTAGATTATTTTGATAAATTTCTAAATGTTCTTTGATAATAATCTTGAATCTTAAATTGTTTCAGGATGTATGGCTTATTTCAAACAGCTTTCTATTTTGGATACATGGCCTTGTTTTCCTTAGCATTAGGCTTAATGTGCGGAACAGTTGGCTACTTAGGAACATCTGTATTTGTAAGGAAAATATATTCGACTGTGAAAATTGATTAATTTACAAAGGTCAGTAGTTTTCTTTGCCTGTTATATTTTATGTTATAGTAGCTTTTGCCCGCGACTTCGTCCACGTTGATTTTAAATAGAAACTTATGTTGGGTTTAAACAGAGAGTGAATATTGAATTCAATAAATGAACTCCCTCCATATTATAAACAATTTTCTTTTTTTCTTTTACTTTTCGCTGGTAATTTTTACAAAAAATCGCTTCAAAGCAATGTATTAAATGCTGAACTACAATTATTGTAAATAATAGATAAATAATTATTATTACTGCTAACTGGGCAGTTATTATATTGAAAATTTTAATCAATCTTACGCAATCATAAAAAACATAACCATTCACAATGTGCACTTCATCAAACTGAACTCACCTCTATGAAATCACTTTTCGTTGGTAATTTTCACAAAAAATCATTTCAAAACAATGTATTAAATGCAGTAATTGAAACTACAATTATTGTGAATAATAAATAAATAATTATTATTACTGTTAACTGGGCAGTTATTATATTGAAAATTTTAATTGATCTTACGCAATCACAAAGAACATAACCATTCACAATATGCACTTCATCAAACAACTCACCTCTATGAAATCACTTTTTGCTGGTAATTTTCAGAAAAAATCGTTTCAAAACAATATATTAAATCAAATTCAATTACAATAACTGTCGAAAGCTGATAAAAATTTGATAAAACTTGAAATGCTGATAAATCGCAACGCACGTCTGCACAGCACAATAGTATGCAATGAAAAGACTGCAAATGAATCAGCTGTCAAAAGTTGATGCACGCCACACCATCTACTGGCAATGCCGGAACCAGCATTTCATAGACTAGAGATGTTAATTACAGCGCTTATAACTCAAGAATGCCTGGACCGATTTCGATATTTCCTGGGAATTCGTTTTTTTGGCCGGAGGCCAGTCCTAATTGATGCAAATCATCGAAATCGGTCCAGGCGTTCTTGAGTTATAAGCGTAGTAACTAACGCCACTTTCTTTTATATATATATAGATGAATTTATAGCTTGGGCTGTCATTGCTCAGTCTCTCTCTTGATAAGGCGGCGAGTGGCTCAGTGGTAGAGAACTGAATTGCCAAGCCGAAAATCCAGGTTCAAAGACTTTTATTTAGTATGCTAGCGGCTGGGGGTGGATCATATGGGATCTAGGGCCATTATCTAAACTAATATACTATGAACTAATTTGAGATTGAAGTCTGTGTAAAATCTGAATTTGTTTTCAAATAGTCCATTTTATACGAGGGTGGTTTGAAAAGTTCTCGGAATCACCACTAGATGCCTGGTTTGGCAAGGAAAAAAGTCCTCTTTTATCAGGACAACGCCCGCCCGCACACAAGTGCTATTTTCATGGCAAAACTTCATGAACTGAGTTACAAATTGTTGCCACATCCACCTTATTCACCTGATTTGGCATCTCTTCCCCAAGCTGAAAATTTTCCTAGGTGGACGGAGATGTCCTACAACGGAAGAACTGACAGCCGAATTGGAGAGGTATTTTGCCGGCCTGGAGGAATCTCACTTTCGAGATGGGATCAAGGCATTGGAACATCGCTGGACCAAATGCATTAGTCTACAGGGAGACTATGTTGAAAAATAAAAGCAGTTCCACCGAGGTAAGACACTTTTTCTAGTACATTCCGAGAACTTTTCAAACCACCCTTGTATTAAGGGTCCCTCTTTATATATATATTTACACACACACACACACACACTATATATATATATATATATATATATATATATATATATATATATATATATATATGCTATGGATGCCATTGATAAGATTGCTTCACCTTGTAATTCTACGCTAGCACCTCTGTTTAGGAGATTCGATGAAGAAAATATATTAAAAAGATATAACATATAGATTTAAATAATATTGATACAATATATTATTTACTGGCCAATCTATGGTTGTGATATCTAATATCTTTGATGCGCGGTCATAAGGGCTTAAGTCAAAATAAGTCAATAATA
This sequence comes from Troilus luridus, assembly GCA_964056705.1. Classification (NCBI taxonomy): domain Eukaryota; kingdom Metazoa; phylum Arthropoda; class Insecta; order Hemiptera; family Pentatomidae; genus Troilus; species Troilus luridus. The sequence goes on from OZ057417.1 coordinate 15,376,911, forward strand.
CAGAATCAGGGATGATCAGACAAGAAATAAATGTATGTAGAATTACTACTATATTGTTTGTAAATTACTATTATATTGTTTTATAAAAATGAAATTACAAATAATATCAATAATTAGATTTTACATAATGTTTTGAACTTTGCTGTTGCTCTCCTGAAAAATTCAAAATTTTTACTTAAGCTCTAATGACCGCGCTCAAAGATATTTCCTTAATATTCCTTTTCTCAAAACATAAATTCGGGTATCGTATTTTCTCAATAATTCCCTCAAACAAAATTTCCACTCTTTCAATGCCTTATTTTCCCTACGCCTTACATGTTTAGTTCTTCTGAACAAAAATTAACAGATGAACGATAATCTTGTCGAATCAAACCAGGTTCCTGCTCTTAAACTTCTTAGATGGCACTTCCAAGTCTTTGTTTTAAAACAAAATTTCATATTGTCACCTTCTTTACTAGACTTCTTCCGAACGAATACCCAAAGTCTTTTTTTTTGGAAGAATAGTACCGTTTCAATCTCTTTTTTGTAAGCTCGCACATTGGCATCATGTTTTATAAATGAAAAGACGGCAAACATAAAACATACATAAACGTCAAAAGGTTATATGATTGCTATATCCTTTTCCCTTATCAGTAATGGCGCCTGTATTAGAAGAAAGTACGTATTATTATTATTCCCCTTATCATTAATGGCGCCTGTGTAAGAAGAAAGTACGTATTATTATTATAATATTGAAGATATGATGTTGCAAAAAAATAATTTAATTTTGTCTGAATTTGTTATTCAATGTATTTCTATATTGCTCTTAGTTCATTGTGGGTAAGTTTCTCATTTACAAGTCATTATTGTCATGTCTGATAAGACAGAAGTCATTAAGAAGAGGCTACTGTTATTTGTATATGATACTAATATGTATTACTATATTATAATATGAAATCTAATTTAACTTCTTTCTTTTATTCACTAGATTACGATGTATGTCACTGTTTTGGGCATTTACATGATAAGGCTGTGCACAAATAGACACCAGAACGCGAGCGCAGATTGTTTGTCATCGACTTCTGCCCTCTCCTCTGAGAAAAAAATATTACAAAAAAAAATTAGTCTGAAGAGTCATACATATGTGAATAATTTCAATTGTGGACTATTGTAACATCATCAATATAAAAGAAATTTATCGTATATTAGATAAATATTCATTCCCATTTTCTTTCTTTTATTATTATTTTTTCATTAGGGGATTTTTTATTTATTTTTTGAAAGTATGATTTAAATTTATAATTATATATTTGATACATATGTATACAGACTGTAATTCCTCGGGATAGCTCGATGATCCGCTTTCCTTATTGCTATTGTAAATATTTATGTTTATCATTTTACATTATTTTTAAAAAATAAAGAAAAAAGCACGCCCTTTGTTTTAGATAATTTTTATTTTGTATAAAATATATAAATACATTATGTAGTTATTATAACAGACCCTTGTGTTTAACTACAATGCTCATTTGATTATTTTAGGTTCTGTATAATAGATGTTATTTATGTATTAAATGTTAAATTATTATTATCGATTTTGTAAATTTTGAAACTAATCTCATTGGTTTTTTTAATGTAAGGTATTCTTTCTTATGGACACCTTTCTAAATTAGTCGAAACAAAAATAAAAATTGAAAAAACAAATTCATGATTCGAATCAAGTTGTTTTACTTCATTATATTTCTATAGAAAAAATTATATATATATATATATATATATATATATATCTAATTTATAGATGTTTGGTAGATGATATAAAAATGGTGGTAAAAAATAAGATCTGTGAGATGATATAAATATTTTTTCATTAATCTTGGTGGTGAGCCATTCATTGACATAGTGACTTATGTGCAGTAAACATAATTTAATTACCTTTAAAAGTGAATCATCATTAATTTTTGCTTATGATTATAGTAATAATGTTTAAGGTTAGATGAGAAAATTAATTTTCTGTTTTATTCATTTGTTTTTTCTTTTCCTGCCTAAAACATTTTTGCATAAAATGAACAGAAATAAAAAATATAAACTTATTACTATTTTAGAAAATCAAAAGAAAAAATAGACTAGGGCATATAAAAAATGTAGATACACTAAAAAATAAATAAATAAAAAAGCTTAAACATTACGGAACAGCTTTATAAGCAGGAGGCTGTACCAAACACTTACAATAGTATCTGTAAAGATACTGTACTAACCTAGAATATTGTCATCTGTATGTGTATGTACATAATACATAAAAGTTAAGAAAAATAAGTATAAACCATTAAAAATTATTATTAATATGTATATTAAATCGAATAAAAAACGGTCACGTTTATTTTTCGTCTCTACAAGCTTTATCTTTAAAGAAAGAGAATGTCTCAAAGAGTCTGCTATTAAATTATTTATTAATCGCTTGAGTTGATAAAGCTAATTTTTGTTGGTTTTGTTTAATTCTCTGTATAGATTATTGTTTAATAACTCATAAATAATCCATATAAGCAAAATTATATCTTTTCTTTGATTTCAATTAAGCAGAAAAATGTTTTATAGCTTGGTTGTATATTTTTTAACTTAAGTGATATATATAAAAAATAATTTACTTTTGTCAACCCTTGAACCTTCTTTTATAAGAGTATGTGTTTAAATATATGTATATAATTATCGTAAAAGTTTTGTAGTTCACACCTTTCCTAGACATTAGATGTTCTATTTTATTTTAAATAATTAAATTACCAATTGGTAACAGTTGTGAACAATAATTTTCAGCCCATTAATCTGTTTGTCTCTACAGCTCACAATAAAGATAGATGCTTGTTTACAAAATAAATAAATTGTGAGTGTGATAGATCAGTGTGTAGATTACTGATTTGCTATGAGAAAGGATCTATAGTCGACGACATGAAATCCTTTCTGTCGACGAACAGAAAATGCGGTGTTGTCAAATCGACCTTCTTTCTGCCCCACGAATCTTTAATATTTCATTTATATTTATTGGTGAAGATTTAAATATAAGGATCAAAAAAGTAATTTTTTAATAAAGATTCAGATTTAATAAACATACTGCACTATATTTAAAATAGATTATTATACAATTTAATTGATTAAAACCTAATAATTTTGTTTACAATCATGAAGTATAATCAAGAATGATTAAAAGCAATGCCATTCAAAAACGTTGGGTTAGTACACTTTTTGACAAATTTATAAACATTACATATAATGGACTTGCCTTGCGAACTCAAATCTTTCTTTTGCAGTAACTCAAGTCGGCCTTTTTTCTTCGGTGTTACAGCTGAAGACAAGATGTTCTTATGAGAAACGCAGAGGCGGAATAACAATGAAAAAATAGAACACTAGCGTACCAAGGGTAAAAACCAAATAACTGAAGCCGGGAGAACTAGGCAACAATGCTAGCACATTGTTGTCAAATATTGGCAGTTTTGAGTAAAACCATGCCCACATTCTCGCTACAAGCGGCAACACATCATTTTTCTTACCCGCCTGATTTCATGTCGTCGACTATAGGTTTAAATCCAACAGTATTAGAAAAATTATTTAATCTGTTAACAGTCATGCATAGCCCCATTGTGATCTACAGATCATCCTAAGTCACACGCAGCTTCTATAAAGAAGAGTATCCTTAATTAATGGAAAAACCAGGTGTTTAAGCGTGGCCTCGTGCAAATCACCTCCTAGCACAACCATTGGCCTAGAAACAGTAGTCTCTACCAAATACTAAAATCAAAACCCTTTTTTTTATTAAATATATATATATATATATACAAACATTTTAAGAAATCGGTTTAAAATGTGGTACCAGGTTAATTTTAAATTGTTAACATTCTTTAGTAATAAATAATTAAATAACATAACATTATTTCAAATATAAATGAGATTGTTTTTTTCTGTTTTGAACATTCTGATTACCAGAAAGGTTTATTCTTGTAAATTGCTCTCATTAAGTCAATGTTTTCTTAGTTATATAGTGTTATGGCGCTATTACATACATACATTTTTGTCAAAAAGAGTAAGGCATACAAAATAATATGTAAAACTAAGTTCACGTGGGCTCAATCTGTAAATTAACAAGAAAAACCAAGTATGACTGATCTAAATAGTTTAGTTTTTATAAAATAGGGATAAATAACTAGACCATTCTATTAAGATGGATGAGTAATAGATGTTACATCATAATTTAAAAATACATCTAAACTTAAATGACTCGATAGAGGCATACACAAATTAAAGGTTTTTTACTTTTTCTTCCTTAGCTTTATATTAAAACTATAAGCAAACATTATTAATAATAGTGAAATTGAACAAACCTTCTTAAAATCATAGCCAACCAGAAATAAATCACTTCATGTTTGGTCCAAAACTATATGACCAATATTTTCTGATCAAAAGGGACATAGATATATATTGATTAGAAAATAGGAAAAAAACAAAAACACATTTAGTCAGTAATATTTTTATATTGTTCGTAAAATTAAAAACTCCACAATTGTCTTACAATTTTATCCTTTTGAGCTAATTTACCTTGTCACGAAATAATCTGTCAATTATGTGATAATTAATTAAGGGTTACAAGTATTTTTTATGACAATGAGTTTAGTTGATATTTTTTATTTTATAATGGATTTAATCTTTTAGAAAAAATATATAAATCAATGAAATTGTCTTCACATTCCATGCGGAAGGTAATCAGAACATTCATATTCATTTTTCTCAAAAGTAAAATACATTTAAGGCAACTAAGTGTAACTTCTGTAATCCATTAAAAAAAAGTCTTGTACCCTGAAACACAATCATTATTTCCAATCCTAGCTTTCGTAAGACGAAACAATAATTCTTCAACTGAGTTTTTTATTTTCATTTTTAACCTACTATATTTTCTGGTTTAATCAACTCTTTCCAAAACTTCCTTCACATCTTTAATGAGATCTTAAGGTATGTTATCATTGGTCAAGATTGTTCGCCAAATTATTGGGACATAAAGATACTTTTAAAATCTATAATGTAGAAAAGGAGATCTAACTGTACCACTTAAGGATTTCTTTATTTTGGAAGAAATTTTACACAAAAAATGAAACTGTCTAGTAAACTTAGTTCAATATCTAGAAATCTGTTGGAAAAAATCACAAACTTAGCTAACTGTGTCAAATCATAAGAAAATATATACGAATCGTTGAAGTAAAAAGTTCTGAGATAAATAATTATTCACAATAAGAGAGTTAAAAGCATAATGTAATGCTGTTTATTGGTAACTTAAAATTTGTAAATAAATTGTGGTGGCGATAACAAATAAAAGTGCATATATTTAAAAAAAATAAATTTTATTATTTTATAAAAGAAAAAGAAATGTTCTCATTACTGGGTAATTGCTTAAGCCATGTTATATGATTCAAAGCTTGGAAACAATAAGGGTTTGATATAACTAAACAGCTGTATATATAACTAATTGATATTATTTAAGCATAGAAAAGTATTTACATCTATAAATTGATTATAGAACTCAACTTTAAAAGCATGGGAGTAAAAAAAAAAAAATTCTCTCATCTAAAAAATCAGTCTCTAGACGCAGAAGCAGCAAAATGACCAATTGAGGTACAGAAACATTTCCGAAGAAAAGATATGTTATAATAGATTAATACAAAGGTTAATGAAAACTGAAAGAAAACCTAAATACTTTCTGAGTATAAATTCTTCATAATAGATAATAAGGTTCACATAAAAATACAAAAATAAGTGAATTAATAAATACTAAATGTCTTAGGCTAATATCGAATGTAACATGAAAGACTTATTATGTTATTAGTCTCATTAGTGAGGGGGAATTCACGAAATAAATATTAAATGAATATTTGTGAAGTATTTAACATGTCAGAAAAAGGTTGAACAATTTCTCGAGTACAAAAATAAAATATGAGTCCAAACGTAATGGATATAGGGAGAGCTGGTAATGCTTTCTTGAATATTGCCAACAATAGCAAAGTCAAAGAAAGACCAATAAGTATCGCCACAAAGCATGCTATTGTTGTGTTCCAATCACCATAGGATGATGCCTTACCTACGAGTACACTATAAAATATAAAATCTCCAAGACCGAGCTTGACACCCCGTTCTTCATCATCTTCAATTCGGACATGAGGCTGTGGCTCAGCGCTGACTGAAGGTTCAGACCTGTTCTGAGGGTGTGCTTGTATCATCCTTCGACGAGATTCCACTCTTGAATCCATTCCTTCGGACCATTCCGAAGTAAAGCCTGCTTGTGTACCTGGAGAAGCTGGTTCGACTGTACCTTGATTGTTTTCCCTTTCTTCTTCACCAGCAGTAGGAGTAGCCATAAGGCTGTATATCACCGTTGATGAATAAATCAAAGCTGGAAAAATTTGTTCATTCCTCTCTTGGGCCGTTTCGACTAGAATTCTCAAAGGTCCTTTGGGTGTGAGTACTGCAAATGTGTCCCAAATAGATACAACACCTAATACTACCCAAGTAGTCCATTCTGGTAGGTATTTGATGAATATTAAGGCCATAAGTGCAGCAATGAAAATCAAATAGGCTTGCTGCAAATGTAGTGGGCCTTTCCAGTGAATCACAATCAGACCCATAGTTCCGAAATTCCACATCACTATACCCAATGTTATATAATCAAATGGAATATTATAAGCTCTTAACACTTCAAGAAGGTAAATATATGAAAATAAAGAAAGAAGAATCAAAGATGAAAGGATGAGCCATCCATGAATTGTCTTGTAATATCTGTATTTGTACAATAGAATCAGAATAACGGTCATAAGAACTATCACTCCCATCAAAATAGCTGCATTGGCTAAGGCATTCCATATTTTGACTCCAGGATCATGTGAGTTTTCGTGAAAAGGGGTGTACACTAAATAAAGATCTTTCTTTTTGTAGAACTCAACAGTGTTCATGGTTGAAACTACTACCAATAAACATAGTGAAACTGGCACAAACAGTTTAATGACATGAGCAGCACCATATTTCAATTCTTCTTCCTCATCTGGTTCCTGACTACGTGGGTTAGGTTCTCTTCTATTTCTTGGAGCATCTCCTTCTTCTCCGGGCCTATCCGACCTCCGTTTATCCCTTTGTTCCTGGGCATTTCCAGTATAATCAGTCCTTCTGGAGTAACTTGCTTCATTGACTAGAGTATCCATCAAACAGGTACCTTCGTTGGCTGAATCAGAATCACTATGAGACATTCATGTATACAAAAGAAAACGGTCAATACAAAACTACCTGTGCAACAGCTATAACCTCTACCGATAACAGTGTTGCCCGAGACGCAAATTATTTAAACATTTATAAATGTAAAAATCATTATAAATTAAAACATTGTTGAAAAATAAATAGAATAAATGATAAAAATTTACATTAAATAATTTATATATAGTATCAGCAGCATTAAATAGAAATATAAAATTTGCAAGTAATAGGTCAAGAATGAGATAAAGTTAAAATTTAAAAAGTAATTTTACCTTAAAATATTGAAATTAAAACGGTTAATCTTTTATAAAATTAAATGTAACAAAGAAATGTTATTTTCTCAAGTAAATATATCAATTTACTTGCTTGTTTTTTTAAATTCCTATCAATCATTATTTACTTTTGTTTCAACATTTCTGTCTTCATTTTACTTATACTTCAAATACACCTAACTTTAAAAGTGTTTATGTTAATATTATTTTCAATTCTGGAGCTATTTTATTATTTGCATAAAACAGTTAATAATAATATTTTTTTTTATTGTTTCAAATGGAAAATAATTCCTTGGTGTGCAATATTATATTATTTCTTTATTTAGATCATTAAGTTTAAATATACACATACTCTGGGATATATTTGACTATGAAAGTAGATTATAGTGCAGTTACTATCAGGTGACCAATTTGATTTAATAATATTCCTTACCTCTTATCTATTCAATAAAATTAACTATTCTAAAATACTTAAAAGTTAGTGTCTTGTACTATTTAAAATATACATATTACTTTTAAAGAATCATTACTTAGACTAACACTGATTTAAACTGAATACAAAATAAAGCCAATTCATAAAATACTCTCTTTCATCCACTTTAGCGGAATAAAAAAAGATTCCAATGAATCATAAAATAATTATTTTATAACTTGTAATTAGTTTCTTTTAGAAATATATTTATGTTGCTGACAAATGTTCTCATTTAAATAGTATGAAGTTTTTTAACTTATTTATTTTTAAATTTTCACCCTCTAAATTAACTTTGATTTTGTTTAGTTTAAACAATTAGCTGATTAATGTGGTTAGCCATAATAAAAACACAACATAAACTATGAAATATCTGATGATTAACTAAAGTAAAAATATTTTTCCTGATTTAAAACAAATTTCTCAAAATAACTGTATTATATAAAGGAAAGCTAAATCATTAGAAGAATATTGTTATAAGAGTGAAAAAAAGATATACCCTGAGCTAATTGTTCTGTATGATATAAGGAAGAAAATAGTTGGGGGTGCAGTCAAATAAAAACACTAAATAATAGAAACGTCGTCAGCACATAATTAAATAAGTAACCACTTATTTAGTGTTTTTATTTGACTGCACCCCCAACTATTTTCTTCCTTACATCTATCTTCTAGTCAACCATCCCCTCGCTTCTCATGTTCTGTATGATAATGTATTTTGTATAATTGTATATTCAAATTTAATGGAAATTTCATGGAAACTAAATTTGATCTTTTGAAATTCACTTCAACTGTTGAGTTAAATAAAAATTGTGTGTTGTGATCTCTCGATTTTTTAAAATTACCTATGATTCATAAAATTTAATTTATTAAGCAGTGATCTGAAGATCTGAACAATAATTCTATAAAAAATTGGCCCACGTGTATTTCATGGACCCACACTTCATTTATTTCAACAGGACTAATCAAATAGTATATGTACTGTTAGGCTTGAGACTAAATAAACATATACTTTATAATGTATACTTTTTATTATTATATTTCAAAGTTATATAATATGCATCTATAAACAAATGGTCGTATCATAATCATGTTATTTGCTACCAAGCCCTTCCAAAGTTTTTGTATGTTCCATTTCCTACTTTTACTTAGCTCATCCCCCCCCCCCCTCATTTAATTATGTATAACTTTGAAGTGCAATGGATTCTTGATAAACAACTTTGTAGAGTATAGTGTAAAGTATAAAGTGGTAATTGGACCAGGAATCCCCTGAAGCACACTCCACCCGGAAATCCGAACGGGGGAATAGTTTACCTACGGATAATGAGCGTTTTACCTTAGAAAGATCCATGACTATTAGAGATATTTTTTAAGTAAATCATAATGTTAGTAGGGCTTTCCAACTTACGTTACATCCCTCAAGCAAGCCTGGGGGGCCGCTCACATTGTTGGTCAGTGAGCCCATCGGACTTAGCCGGGGTGAACTTGCAAGGAATTTCCACCGACTATCCCCAGGTCTGCCACCCATTAGCCGCCCCCCCCCTTACGAGGTAACGAGATCCATGCGGGGCGTACTGCTCAAAATATTCCTAATAATATTCTTTCAAAATTTGTTAAGCGAATAACAATGGAATAAAGATTATTCTCTTTTAGGTTTCCACGGCCACTATTTATACAAAATACTTCAGTGGTATCGTCTGGTTTAGACCGTGTCGCTAACTTTTTCGCCAACGTTTCGCCAGACATGCTGCTGACTTCTTCCTGAGTCAGCAGCATGTCTGGCGAAACGTTGGCGAAAAAGTTAGCGACACGGTCTAAACCAGAAGATACCACTGAAGTATTTTGTAAAGATTATTCTGTTGTTATGATACCTGAGTGTATTTAGATAATAGAAAGAACGAATTATTTTCTTATTTGTCTGATGGAATTGCCAATTTAAAACAAGACAATTAGTATAAACGAATTTTGGGTTAAGCATTGCAGAAGAAGTAACAAACAACTCCATCACGAAGCTAATTCACGTAAGTAAAAAAAAATAGTTTTATGTATAAATATTTAAGCATTTGCTCTAACAAATCTTTTAATTTGCTTCTCAGTTAATGACTTGGCTAGTAGCATAACTATGAATTTTTTTGATGGGGGTTTTATAAGAGTAAGACACTATCATCTGTGATCACAAGTGTCCATAATCCTCAAATTTTATGTCGATGAACAAGAAAATCATGGTTATTTTATAACTTTTTCTTAACTAATTCTCTTTCAGGATCTTTACTCCAGACCCTTGATGACTAATTAATATTTATTTCAAAGAGTACATAAGAACCCATTTGTATGGAGAGTGTGTTGAAAAAAAAATGCTTTGAAAACCTTGAATTCGCTAGTTTTTCGTCGCTGATCTTAACCGATTTTCGGTTTGAATACTGGATTATTCATTTTCTTCCTCCTATTATCATTGGACAATATCTGGACGAGAGAAATTCAATATACCTGCCTTTAATAAGAACTAAAATTATAGACTATTCGCTTAAAATCAATTATTTTAAATTCCCGCTCATGATTCTTCACCGTCTAAAGGCTCTCATTAGCTTTGTAGTGGGAAAAAAACATTTAAAAGCGCTTTTTAGCGATTTCGCTCCACTGTGAGTCGGCGCGGTTTTTTTTCTCTCCTTTAAATCGTCTAAAGTGTACTTACTTAGGCGGCACTGTTTTGACAGTGACGATATGCACCAATCCTACTTAAACCATCTCAAATAAAGTTTTGCATATGTTGTGAGCTGGTACCTAAAGTTAAACCAAATTTTCTTTATTACAAAGATGGATAAGTACCTAAATAACTTTTTAAAATTGGTCATCCAGTTATTTAGCTAATGTTTTTACTTATTTTATATAATCCCAATCAGGAAACTTAATGTGGCAGACCAAATTCCACGCGAGCGAAGCCGCGGTCAAAAGGTAGTATATAATAATTCTTATAACTATATTATTAAGTAACAAAAATCTATATTTATGATAAGTACTGAATAACTGCAAGGATATTTCTCAACAATTTTCATGATGCATCATGATCACTGGGGCCATGAGAACCACCCCTACCGCTTCACTGGAAACTATACTTGATTTAACTCCTCTTGACATTCGAATTGAAGCAGAGGCTCTGAAAACAGCCTCCAGGCTAGTGAAAATATGAGGGGTTAAGAAACCCACAAATAATTTCGGACACAGAAGTGTCTTTGACACGATTGAGCGAAATGCAGAGTTAAAAAATCTTCAGACCTAATCCTGAATAAATATAACTTTGAAAAAAGATTCCGCGTTAATACACAGGCGATTTGCAAAACCAAGAATGACTGCTTTAACCCACCCAATGGTCTAAACGTGTACACTGATTCTGCTTTAGGTGATACCAGAGCACAGGCCATTACTTAGCTCTGGGCACGACACCCACTGTATTCCAAGCGGAAATATAGACAATACTTGCAGGTGCCTTCGCAACGAAGGACCACAAGAATAAGATAATTAATTTTCTTACTGACAGTCAAGCAGCATGTAATGCATTACAAAATGCAGTAACAAAATCCAGAGTAGTGGAGGAATGCTGTAATAGACTTGATGAATTAGCTGTACATAACAGAGTTAACATTTTGGATACCTGGACACAGTAAGGCTGACACAGTAAGTGAGGGCCAACAAATTGGCAAAGAAAGGAGCAGGAATTGTTCCAATAGGACCAGAACCATGGTGAGGGGTTCCCCTCTCCCTGGCTAAGGATACAATCAACGATCTAGCCAAGATAAAGATAAAATCGCGTTGGGATAGAGCCAAGATAAGGCATACTAAACTTTTTATAATGGAACCCAATGACAAACTTTCTGAGAAAATGAAGAAAGAGGGCGCTCATAAATATGGTTGAAGCCATCACTGGGCACTGCAAACTCAAAAAACATACGCATCGCTTAGGCAATGAAAAAGAACCTCGATGCAGATGGTGCACAGAGGAGGACGAAACCCCCTGGCACGTTCTCTTTGTATGTGAAGCATTATGGCGAAAGAGGACATTTGACCTTGGCCCTGGAGGACAAAAGGAACTTCAAGAACTGAGATTTAAAGACTATCTAAAATTTCTCAGAAGTCTAGACCTAAGTTAGGGAATTTTAGGACTCGAGCACAATGGGCCTCTTTAGGCCCGAAGTGCATGGTAGTGGAAGAGTCACACATAATAATAATAATAATAATTGACATTTTTTTGTCCTGAAAGAGATCCTTGTTGAAGTGATCCTGGTTTGGATTCGGTCCCTTTCCAATGGAATACTTCCAGATATCATGTAGGGAAAAGGCATAAAAAATGGCAAAGGCGGGTAAAATGCCACACCTACTTTTCTCCGAAACCACAGACATACTAGTTCTCATAATGGCCTGTAAAGAACCGCTTTGTAACAGGTCACAACCAGTGGCGAAGCCAGTCGCGTCCTTTGGATCGTCTGGTGTGGATATGTGTTTCTATGATTTGTGCAGTCACGAGTTTTACTAAGATTGAATTTGTATCTCGTAAAAGTAAGTATTTATGCCCATTAGTTTGTATTCAGCGTTAATTTATTGTAATTTTACTAAGTAACTTCGAGAATGTTTTGAAATCTCAAAATACTAGTTAGATTTTTAGTTATTTTTTCTAATGCTGGAGGTTATGAAGTGGACAAAATGACATAGAACTTGTTCGGATAAAATAGCATACTATGTCATTTCACCCTCCTTTTTTTCTCCAGATAATCGAACATCATGCCACGGATTTATTCTAAGAAAACAGATCGACAGGGTTCAAACTCATTTTCAAATAGGTGCAATACTCAACAAAGCTTATGGCAAAGGAGCAACAGTTCAAACTCCAGTCAATGGGTTTCAAAAAGCAGGTCTCTGGCCTGTTGATCCAAACATATTTCCAGATTATTTATTTGAGCCTGCTGATACGACAAACGTCCCCATGGAACAAGATCGGTTAGAGCCCGAAGAAGATTCAACGGCATCAGAAAACCTTTGCATGCCCTCAACAGGTCCATCTAAGGTCTAAGCAGGTATTTGGACATCACTGATAATTGCAAGTACATCAGCCGTAGCAACCCACGTCCACTCTCAGCAGCCCCATCTAGAGACACGGCTTCTGCAATACCCACATCATCTACATTGATAATCCAAGATATGAATATCAATGTTCCAGTCAGCGTGCTATTTCCAGTGCCGAAAGGAATATATGTGGCTGGACAAGGTAAAAGAAAACCACGCAAGGAACCAACAGTATTGTTGTTAACTTCAACGCCAAATATAGCAAAATCGTCTCCTTCACCTATTCCAAATAAAAACAGGAGAAAGGTTACAAAACCTTTGGATTTTAGTATCCGACAGTGAAAAAAGATTTATCTTCCTTACAAGCTTACATCGAAGTCGGGGATGATGATGAAGATTTTTCTTGCATTTATTGCAATGACATCTACTCCAGGTCCTAGCCAAAAGAGGTCTGGCTTATGTGCTTGAACTGTATAAGAAGGAGTCATGCATCATGTGCAGATGTTCCGAAAAAGACAAAGGATTTTAGGTGTGAACTCTACATGTAATCGACTGATTTTCGTTACAAAATTGGTATTCCATTTTATCCACGACACGTATGTCATTTTACCCGGCTAGGGCGTACAAAACGTATTTTTTTTCAAGTTTTTAGAAATGTTTAGTAATTATATTGTTTTTGTATTGAGTTGATTGATCTCTATAATTCTAACTAGGTAATAAACCAAAGAATACATGGTTAATTAAAGTGCTCAATATTATTAGTAATTAATACAGAATTATATTATTAAGTTCCAAAAATTGGATTAATGGATTAAAAATGAAATGAAATGTAATGGCAATTGGTACAGAATAAATGATAAGTCTCATTAAGTTCCAAAAATTGTTTGGATGGATTAAAAATTAAATGAAATATAATGGCAATTGATCCCGAATAAATGATAAGTCTCAAAAATTTTCAATTAATCAACTGAAAGTTCATAAAGTTAACGGGTATAACAACATATTTATGAAAAATAAAATTATAAATATAATTTTTTAAATTAATTTTTAAATATTTATATTTTGAAGTGAAACGATTTAAAAATTAATACAATAACCTCCTTTGTGTCATTAGATGAAATAACCATTATTCTTATAAAAAAAACCATTAAAACTTTTCCCAAATAATAAAGTGATTTCAATTCTATTTCTGTGAAGTTCGTTTTGTATTTGGCGCACTTAGTACTGCGCATTTGCGGGCTCAGTCTCAAAGAGCGCAGGTGTAGTGGGATGGTGATGAGAGAGTAGGTCGCAAGCTGATGTCGGGTCGGTCTTCTGCCAGTCTTCAGAATAAATGTTTTACTGGAGCCTTTGTGTATCATTTCGATTTCCAAAAACATAAAAAGTTTATATGCCAAGTATGTGTTTGTGTAAAGGACTATAGCTAAGTTCCCGTGTCCGCGATTCGCGTAAAGTATTTGTGCCGATCCCGAGAGTGAAATGGCCCCTATGACGAGTTTGACATCGAACTCGCAACTGAGTGGATTAAATTTTTCCACATGGAAATTAGGATTGATGAGCTTACTGGAGGAGAAAGGAGTCCTCGATGTGGTGAAGATGGAAGAAATCCCGTAGGGGGAGAAGTAAGCTAATACACGTGATGCCAAAGCCCGGTCTGTAATCATAGCGTCTGTCACAGATAAGCACATTGAATATATCAAGAATGCGAAGACATCATGTCAAATGATAAAATCTGTACATAACGTATTTGAGCGGAAGAGTGTTTTGTCGAAACTCTATTTGCGACATAAATTGGTACAAGTGTGACGAAAACGTGGGAATTCAAGAACACTTTGTAAAATTTGATGAATTTATCTCAGAGCTGAAGCTAAATTGAGAAATCCCGGTCCTGGACACATATTTTCTCTTCAAAATAAAATATTTAAAATTGTAATAATTATAAAAAAAATAAAATAAAGTAAATCATAAAATGATATAATGGCGTGAGTCAACAAGATCCTAATTAAAGTAATGTTCAATGAACATTCTTCCCCTTCTATACATCGCCAATTGCGAGAACACGGGGATATGGGATCAGTGAAGAGAATGGATTTGTCTGATCGAGTTGCGAGCCATGATAGCTCAAGAGGAAGAGTGTCACGACGGAAACGTGGGAGACCCGGGTTCGAATCCCGGTCCTGGACATATCTTTTCTCTTCAAAATAAAAAAGTTAAAAGTATAATAATTATAAAATTTATAATAATAGATTACAACTACTTGAGCAGTTTTTATTTCGTTAAGGTTGACATACTTTAATTACATAAGTTCTTAATGAAACAACAATATTTAGGTTATATTTTTTTATATCATCATCATCACATGGCCCTATGGTCCATGAAGGACCTTGGCCTCCTCATTTGTGGTTGAGTCGCCGGCCCACCTCTGTGCCCCTTTTAGTCGCCTTTTACGATAAGCAGGAGATACCCCAGGATTATTCTGATCCGATCCTAGACGGATGTATATATATATGTATACACAGATATATATACACATAATATTTTTAACAAATTTTGGTTCAATTGAAGTACAAATTAGTCACTGTAGAATTTTCTTTTTCTTGAACTTCTGGATGTTCTTTCACCTTCAGAGTCCCTTTTTAGGTTCCAACAGTAATCAGTCATCATGGTGGTATTCCACTTCCCTGGTATCGTTGCTCGATCACTTTTATATCCTGGTGGAACCCCCTTGTTCTTCACTATAATCCCCTAAATTTGGGGGGAAATAGTCAATGTGAGAATGAAGGAAATGAACCATTACGGTCATGAGGCAGCCGAGGTTCTGGAAAGTTTTCAGCAAGCATTCCACCAAATTTCGGTAATTGGGGTCCTTGTTATTGCCTAGAAATCCTTTCACCACAGCCTTGAGCCTTAGCCAGGCTCCTTTTTCCAAAGAATTTATGGTGTTCTCAAACTCCATGACTTCAAGACTATAGAACTCTTGAGCTAGTGGAGACGATGGAACCAAACATTCTGTCGAAGAAAATGCTCTAAGGATGAATAGAAGGCAAGAAGAAACGAGGACGACGGATTGATGACGTGGGAGCAGGGACTGACACCAGTGGTTTCATAGGGCTGACACTGATTTCATTAGCAGACAGCCATTCCTGCTACTGGATTCAGTGAAGCGAACCATCCACTATAAAAAATGGCTAACGAAACCACAGGCAGAACCTCATAGGTGGTTTGGAATCCTGCCTATCTCATAGGTCAATATTTTCTTCTTCTTTTACTTCCTCCAAGTTCCATTCTGCTTCGAGTTGTTCTACCCCAGGATCTGCATTTTACTCTGTCCCTCCCCATCTTTGTTGTCCCCTGGAGTCTTCCCAATAACCAATCGATACACTTGCTGTTCTTCTCTTACAAATTTATTTTTTATATTCATGGATATGATGAAGAGCAGAGAGCTCAGAGTGTCTCCTTTGCGTTTCGAGGATAAGTCAAGCGTCTAGGAGGGTTGTCCAGGATGGAATTGGATGCAAGGATGGAAACTAGTTGGTTTGGATAGGCATGGAGTTTTCATTATGGAATGATAGTTATCTGGAATGGGCTAAATCGGTAACATATGGAACGTTAAGGTCATTATGGATGGTTTTATTTGTGACAAAATAATGAGCGTTTAGGATTTTGCGAAGGATTTTGGAATGCAAGGATTGAATACGAGAGGAATTCGATGGTTTGGTGGAGCCCCATGGTTCAATCCCGTAAGTCCATATAGGTCTTATAACAGTCACATAAATAAGTCTTTTGTAATTGATCTGAAGCTTTGAGCGTTTGTCTAGTATGTGTTGAAGTAGTCGGAAGCGTCTAGCTGTTTCTTGTCTTTTCAGTCTTGTGTGAGGGTTCCAAGTTTCCAAGTTGAGTCCTAGGTAGCGAATCTGTTTAACAGGGATAAGTGGAGTACTATTAAAGGATATAGTAGGACAGGAAGTCATGGGTTTTCGGGGAAGGATAAAGGTAATTTAACGCGACTTGTTGGAATTGATTTTAATTCTCCAATTCCGACACCATTCTTCGAGGCTTGATAAATGTGATTGAAGGGATTGGGATGCAATATATGGGTCGTTATTAACTGATAACACACATGTGTCATCAGCATACGTGTAGATGAAGGTGTTAGGATGGGTTGGAATGTCAGCTGTATATACTGTGTGGAGGATAGGACCGAGGATGCTACCTTGAGGAACACCAGCAGACTGGGAATAGAGGGACCAGTAGGAACTTTTTTGACTTACTTTAAATGTTCTGCCAGTTAGAAAGGAGCGAATGATTAAAAAGTATATAGGATGAAGGAATTGTCGGAATTTGTGGGCAGGAGACCTGGGTGCCAAAATCGATCAAAAGTCTGTTCTACATCGAAAAAGGCTCCCGCGCAATACAATCTACGCTCTAATGCAGAGGAGACAACATCCACCACACGATGACATTGCTGGAGAGTATCATTCCACCACAGCCTTGAGGCTTAGCCAGGCTTCCTTTTCTAGAGAATTCATGGTGCTTTCAAACTCCAGGTCTTTAAAAGGCTGGTGGATTTGGGGACCAATAAACACCAGCTTTTATTTTTTTCCGATGCAACTTTTGGAAACTTCTTTCCTAAATACTGAAAACAAAGATTTTCGCGATTCAAAGCTTTAACAAACTGCCTCATCAGCCCGAGTTTGATATGTAAGGGTGGAAGCAACACAGTTTTAGGATCCAACAAAGGTGGATTTATCACGTTCTTTAAGCTATGTTTTAACTCTGCTCTTGGGGGCCAGTCATCTTTGATGACCCAGTGCTTTGCTATTGCCCTACTATACCCCCAAACAAAAAAGAAGGCATCTTATTGAATCCAGCCTGCAGGCCTAGTAGTAGGCCGATGACCTCAAAATCTCAACAGAACATCCATCTGTGAGTGTGGTATTCAATGTTTTCTAAGACAATTTTTAGGTGTTGATAAGTTTCTTTCAAATGCACAGAATGAACTATAGGAATAGATGCATATCTATTCCCATTATGAAGAATAACTCCTTTTAAGCTAGCCTTCGAAGCGACTATGAAGACGTCTCCACTCAGCTGAAGAGTATTCAATCCCATAAAACCCCATTAAAGAATTTATATCACAACGATAGACCATAGAATCTGTTTCTTTAAAGAAATATACAATTTCCTGTTCACGATGTCGATACCATGCAAATACAACCCCTGGAGCCAAAAGGTTTTTTGATTTTAACCTTAACCCTAGGACTTCTTCTACATCTTTTGTGAGATTCAAGTCTCTGACTACGTCATTCAGTTCTCCTTGGGTGAAAAGCTTTGGGGACCTATACTCTTCCGGCTCAAATCTTTCATCATCAGGCTCAGTTCATAAACAAAAAAATAGATAAAAACTTCCTAGTGATTATTCACCAGGTATTCTAAAACACATTTTAACAAATTATCATTATTCTAAGTTTTTGTGAAATAGCTTGGATGTGAAGACCAATGAAAATGGGGAACGAATGATTGAGTTTGCTGAATCTAAATCACTAGTTGTTATGAGTACTATATTTACTCACAAAGAAAAACATAAACAAACGTGGATTTCTCCAAATGGAGCGGCAACGCAGATCGATCACGTTCTGGTTTCTAGTAGACATTTTAATGTGGTTAAAGATGTGAGATCTTATAGAGGACTAGACATCAATTCTGATCATTTTCTGGTAGTTGCGAAGATCAACCATACATACAAGATAAGGATGTTTGAAAGGAGCAAACTGCAGGTCACCTGGGAAAGAGAAAAGTTAAAGGAAGAGGATACAATATATGCTTTCCTGAGAGAGATTGAAAGAAGTGTAGGAAACATCCCAGCTGTAATCGGAGGAAGATATGTGAATGAGGAATGGGATTGATTATCTAAGGAAAACTATATCTGATGCAGCCAACCAACATTGTAAAAGGGATGGAAACAGCAAGGCAAAAAATCTGTGGTTTGACCTGGAGTGTGAAGTAGCGGTTAATCTGCGTAACGAAAAGAGAAAAAAACTTCTAAATAGGGATACTAGGCAAAACAGAAAGGAGTACAAAGAATCAAGAGCTAATGAAAAAAAGGTTTTGAGACAAAAGAAAAGATATGGATTACAGAATAACTTGCGTAAAATAGAAGAATACAGCAGGAATAATGAGGCCCGGAAGTTTTTCGGTGAAGTGGGTAACATAAAATCAAGCTTTATGAATGACTGTCCGATGATTAAGCGTTCAGATGGTAAAATTGTCTTCCTGGATCAGGATGTGCAATGTAGATGGAAGGAGAATTTTCAGGAATTACTAAACCCCAGGGAAGACGAGGAGTGCCCTGATGTGGAATCTCAAGAAAATGAAAATGACCATGAAGTGAGCCCACCAGATTCGGAGGAGGTTGGTCTGGTTTTGGACAACTTCAAGTATAACAAGGCTCCAGGCTCAGGTGGCATCCCAGCGGAGTTTTTGAAGATAGGTGGGTCAACACTGGCTGAGGAACTGACTCATCTGATAGTTTATATCTGGGAGACCAAAAAAAGGCCGGATAGCTGGAAGTATTCAGTCATCATACCGTTATTCAAGAAGAAAGGTTTTTCCACAGAATCCAAAGCCACACGCTCTGATTGGACTGTCCCTCAAAGCGATCAAGGAGGCCTGTGAAAGATTGCAAAGGGAAGCTGGAAGAAGGGGCTATCCATAAATGAGGATAAAACGAAATTTATGGTGCTTAGGAAGAAAACGCCTATAAACCCGCCGAAGCAATATGTTGTGGGACAGTATGCATTCCAATGCGTTTCTAGTTTTAAATATCTCGGC
This sequence comes from Troilus luridus, assembly GCA_964056705.1. Classification (NCBI taxonomy): domain Eukaryota; kingdom Metazoa; phylum Arthropoda; class Insecta; order Hemiptera; family Pentatomidae; genus Troilus; species Troilus luridus. Next base: position 15,396,789 of record OZ057417.1, read on the forward strand.
TCCATAGTAAATAATCGGGTAGACGAAGAAGAAGAAATTCAAAATCGCATAATGGGGGCTAACAAAGCATTTTTTGCCCTAAGAAGTTTACTCTGTAGTAAACTACTAAGTCGGGGTACCACAATGAAGCTCTATAAAGCAATCATCCGACCTGTACTGACCTATCTCCGTGCAACCTGGACCCTACGAAAGATCCTGGCTGAAAAGATTGACAGGTTTGAAAGGAAAGTGTTGAGGCACATCATGGGGCCTGTTAGAGAAAATGGTATATAGGTACCGTTTAAGAAAGAACAAAGAGATCTACGACTTATACGACGATCTCCGAGTTTCCCATTTCGTGCGAATTCAGCGCTTCAAATGGCTGGGACACCTTGTCAGAATGGATGATGGGAGAGCAGCAAAGAAATTATTTTATGGAACCCCGGACGGAGCCAGGCCACGTGGAAGACCGAAAGGAAGATGGAAGGACGCAGTGGCTGAGGACTTCAGGATGATTGGAGTGTCCGGAGGACATGCTGCTGACGGAAATGAGTGGGAGAAGGATGTTGAGAGGGCCAAGGGCAGCTTCAGGCGCCTGTCGAGCCGATAAATAAAATAAATGTCTAAAGATTAATAAACACAAGGTGTATGAATATACATTACGACTAGTGTGAAGAGAGGGGTTCGGGAATCCGAAGGAAGCTGATCTCGGCCGAGCTTTGATGCTTGTTTTGAAAGTCCCTACACTCTAGTTTCCCTTTACGCGACTCAGCATAAATTGTTGGATTCAAATTAGACCTACAGGCCTCGGTCTGTGCTTAAATTAAATATAACTAAATTTACTACAACTTCATTTCCCATGACTTTCATCGTAGGATCATTCCTTCGGCCGTTGTTCCTCACGAAAGTCGGCAAAAACTTAAATTTGGAATTTTTTGGAAAAGAGAGGATTTTTAACCAATTTTCAAAGAGACGTAACTCAGAATTTACTAGAGTTACATAGCTGCGGTTGGTCTCAAAATATAGCAAATTGAATCTACTTTATAAATGGTTACCAATGTTTTCGTACCAAATTTGGTTACCAATGTTTTCGTACCAAATTTGGTTACCAATGTTTTCGTACCAAATTTGGTTACCTATGTTGGTTACCAAAAACGCACCGATTAGGAGATATAGGCCAAAAACTGAAATAACTCCGAAAATTACGAGATTTTTCGGCCACCAATAGTTTGCCCATCCTTTGTTTTCGGTAGCAAACATGGATTTCCACTAGTCAGACATGCCCTTACAACTTATAAATAATTTAGCTCACTTCAATTTATTGCAACCTAAGGCCCTATTTTGGTACCTGGCCGCTGCCCTAGAGTAACCAGGATAAATAGCAACTAAACTGATGCCTTATCAAATACTGAGTTGACCAACTCCTCTGTGAATCATATACATCTAACCTAGGAAGTTACTATATACGTAGGGCCTCTCTTAAATTTTTCTCTCCCTTACGCTAGAGATATACAATCGTGTTGCACAAAAACTTAGCCTGATAGGAATATAATTCTAACAGATTTGAACTCAGCGTGGGAAAATACTGTAAACAAATGCATCAGAAATCAAACATAGCATTTCATGCAGCCTTGTGTTATTTATAATTTATTTTTATTAATTGTTATTTTGATGGTAATTTATTTTTAAATATTTTTGTTTTAAAGAGAAAAGATTTGTCCTGGCCAGGATTCGAACCCGTGTCATCTGCATCTCCGGTGCAGATTTTGATGGTAATTTATTTTTAAATATTTTTGTTTTGAAGAGAATCAAATCTGATTGCTGACTCGATCGGAAAGCTCCAGCAAGCGGTGACGGAATGGTGTGAAGAACTCCGACAAAAAGGAATGACGATCAATGTCAACAAAAGTAAGATCCTGCAAGTGGGTAGGCGGCGGGAAGAAGTTCACATAGGATTAATAAGGCAAACACAGTCTACTACCAGATTTGTAATACTGTTATAGGAAAGCGGGAGGTTGGAAGGAACGTCAAACTCCACATCTTCAAGTCAGTGTACCTTCCGATACTGCTGTATGGAGCTGAAAGCTGGGTATTGACGGAGAGACAGGAAAGCAGAGTTGCCGCGTCGGGAATGAGGTACTTGCGAAGACTGGCGGGAAAGACGAAAAGATACTGTGTTCGCAACGAGAGGATTCGTCAGGTACTGCAGATTGCCCCGCTAAAAAAGCTCCTGGAAATCCGACAACTGAAATGTTTCGGCCACGTGGTCATGATGAATGATCACCGGGACCCTCTCAAGACGATGGAATACATGGCGGATGGAAAAAAACCTCGAGGACGCCCAAGGATGTCTTATCTCGAGTACATCGAACACCTCAGCAGAAAAAGAGGAAAAGATCTCCGACAGGCCAGAAACCTAGCAAGAGACCGGGATAGATTCGGCTCCTGGCTGGACGCTCCCCTACGCTGAAAGGCAAGATAGAGGGGAGCGAAAGAAGAAGAAGAAGAGAATAAAAAAACAAAAAACTTCACCGGAGATGCAATCGACTCGGGCTCGATTCCTGGCCAGTACAAATCTTTTCTCTTCAAAACAAAAATATTTAAAAATAAATTACCATAAAAATAACAATTAATAAAAATAAATTATAAATAATATTACCATACTTCGAGTTATTACAGTAAAAGGGATAAGCCATGTTGAATTTGAAGTAAAGGAAATATTAAGAACGAGGTTGGGGGGAGGTCTCCAGGTCCAGCCCAACGGCGGACCACTCTCCATTTTACAAGTTACTTTACAAGTTACTTTACAAGTTAATACTTTTATTTTGTTTTAACTTTCTTTTAGTTATACTATGAATTTTAGGTCTGATTCTCGCGGATAGACCGATAAAAGATACTAAAAAGTGGAATATATAATACCGAGGATTACAGAACCATAAAAGATAAGCTAATCTTTTCATTGTCTCTTTTTAGTCCTTGAAAGCTTATTACATTGTTTACAACTTAATTTATTATTATTTTTTTATAAATATTTGTTAAATTATAAATTTTAACACCTGAGTTGAATAGAACGCAAAACTGTATTTAAAATCTGAGATAAAATGCCATATTATGGTCAGTGTAAAAAAAAAAAACTGTTCTATTATAACCCTTGAAGGGTCTTAGGAACTGTTGAAGGGTTCATTACATGGTAGGGACTGTGGTGTCTCTAGGATAACGGATGTGCAGGGAGGTGATTTATCCGATATCATGCTCAACTGCCAGTTATCCGCTTAATTATCAGATCTCCAAATTCCACAGGGTCAATCTACGACTGTTAACAGATTAAATAATTTATCTACTATAGCCACTTTTGAACCCGGAAACTCCGGCACACCAACTCAGTGCTCTATACACTGAGATATCCCACTCCCTTGTGAGTTTTAACAATAATAAATAACTGTTTTTATCTTTCCAGTTTAAAGAGCAAGATTTTGTTAAAATATAGGCTGAATTATGTGCATTCTATGTACATACCTAGAAACATAAAGCCTAGGATTTTGGGGGGGGGGGTAAACAAATTTTTCTTTATCCATTATGAAAGATCACTATTGATAAAAATAGTATATAAGTACTAGATTTTGCCTACGGCTTCGCTCGCGTGGAATTTGTTCTGCCACATAAAGTTTCGTGGCAGATCATTTTAAATAAATAATTTAATTTTTTTAAACTATAAGTTTCTTGTTCATCCGAAATTTCAGATGTCTAACGTCAAAACTGACGGATTCCATACAATCTTTGAACCCCTATTATATTAAGGGGGAAACCCTTGGGGGTGGAACTGTTCAAATTTCTTAGTGCTCATTTAAGCTATACAAAGAACTTAGCTGCGAATTTCAAGAGGTTAAGTTCAGTGGTTTCTGCTGTGTGTTGACCGCTGGGTGTGTTAGTGTGTTGAAAAAACGTAGCCTATGTCCTTCCCCAGGTTTGAGATTATCCATATAAAATTTCATCACAGACGGATCAGCACAGCCGCGATACATACATTGACACTGATTAACAAACGGGATGGGCAGAAGTTTACTGTTGTTCGTGTCAGTATAGAATTAGTATGTAATGCTATTGAATTTATTGAAAAGCATTGCTTAGGATAACGGTTTCACTTGTCGTAGGACAGCAGCGAGAAGTGAACTATGCGAGTAAGAAACGCGTGAGCAAGCATACAAACTTTGTCCCCTTTTTCACCCCCTTAGGGGTAGAATTTCGGAAAATCCTTTGTTATCGGATGCCTACGTCATACAAAGAGCACACCCTCCAAGTTTCAGGCCCAACGATGGGCGGTTTAAGCTGTGCGTTGATCCGTCAGTCATTCAGGACAAAGCATTTTATATGTATTGTTAAGAAGGGTAGAATAAAATATCTTTATTTCCTTTAACGTTTTATTTCATTTTTTGTTTAATATGAAATACCTTGTTTTATTCCTTGGTGTTTATTAAAGAAAATTCACCAGTTTTTAAATTGAATGTTATAAAAAAAAATAAGCATTTTGATTCGCTTTTTTACGACACATTTTTTATTTTAAAAAATTGTTTAAAATATAATTTTAATTATGTAATTTTAGAACCTATAAGATTTCCGCCTGATTACATTATCTATCAAAAATACGACGCCAATTATTCAGATAACACTAAAACACGTCAATTTCGTAATTTATCGGAATAAGTTAAAAAAATATAAGATATTTAATCCGTCTGTGTTATGGATGCTATTAATACGATAGTAATCGTTACAGTTACTTGTCATGGATTTTATAATAATACCAATAAACTACAAGCACCAAATTCGTCTATACATATATATATTCCACCTTGCATATGTATTGCGAATAGCTTTATTAATTACGGTGGTAATGAACAACTTTATTAATTTATTAGTAATTATAATTATATAATTATTATAAATTCACTGGTATCATATTTCAGCTGGTACATTGTTCCATGCACTGAATAAAAGGTTCCTGAATGCAAGTATCCAAGGAGACAAAGTTGAGGGTATATGAATCCAATTATCTCCCCATATTGACATACCTACTCTTCGGAATCTTGGACATTAAGCACCAGAGAAAAAAGTAGGACCTAGGCTTCAGAAATGAGATTACTAAGAAAGAAAGAGGGGAAAACAAGACGAGACAGAATTCGCAACTCGATCAAGTGGTGCCTGGAGAATAAGTCATTGAAGAAAACAGAAAACAAGATGGTTTGGACATTTTTTAAGAATACAAAACAACGGGCTGGCCAATATGACATACGAGGCTAAGGTTGATGGAAGAAGATCCATAGGAAGACCTCGACATACCTGGGAAGAAGGTTTTAAGGAAAGCTTCGCAAAGAGAAGCCTGAAATGAAATAGAAGAGAAATGGTAGGGGATCGTATGGTGTGGTCTGGGCTGTACAGAAGGAAACCTAACACTGCATAAAGAAATAAAAGTTGCAACTAATTTGAAGTAAAGATGACAAATGTTTGTTGCAACGTTACCGGAACTTACAAATTTCTCATAATTACATTCTCTTCTGCTACTTCATACTAAAGATCGTCATAACTTGAACTTTTTGGAAAATATTAAACATGAGACAAACAATAAGTTAAAACTTGTTGTAACGCAACTCGAAGCGACAACCTGCGGAACAGATACCCAAAATTCGACTTAACTACTTATTCACTGGGGCTGCAGATATAATTATCATTATTTTCAACAATCTATTAATCGGTGAAAAATAAGGTTCTTTTAAAATTATAGTTTTTATTAGACGTGTTCGTTTTGAATTGAATTATTGTACTAATGAGATAAAATTAACATTAATATAATGTTGAACAATAAAATAATCTTGAAAAGGTTACATTTTTGTTATAACGCCTTGTTTTATCATTTGGGACTACTGTGGACAACGTTGCTCATATCAATTCTTTAGTAAAGTATTTTCTTCAGTATAGAAACAGAATTATATAATAAAATATTCATTAATTTTAAATGAAATTTTATAAATTTACGGTTTTTGATTTGTTGTTGATCTGTTGCCTAGCAAAATAAAATTTGGTTATCCAATTTAAATCATGTCAAAATGGGCAAGAAGAATACTATATTTTTCCAATGAAATTGTTTTATGTTTCAACGGAATTGTTAATAATTAGTATATGCTTGTGCTGATACTGTGGTAGTATAACAAGATAAATATGAAAAAAAAAACACATTTTATTTATAGCTTCTAGAGTTGTTTATCGCATATATGAAAGAATGCGTACTAAATTTTGAGTGTTTGCCATTAATTCATTCAAATATCAAAGAAGTCGCTTGTGATTATCATTATTATATAATACTTAAATTAGATTAATTTTAATGCTTATAATATTATAATAGTTAATTGTTTCGTTAATACAACAATTAGAATTAACGGTTAAGCCTAAGCTGCTAATCCACCCCTCTGTTTCATGTCCCTATTAAAGCTTCAAGTCCTTAATACAAATTTTTTTCTGGTTCAGTTTTGTCAGCAGGAATAATTTATGTTCTGTATTTTTCAAATTGAATTAAGGAAATTGTACAGGTGTAATATAAATAATTATTATATCATTGTCATATTAAACACTTAACTATTAAGACAACATTAGCATATATGTAAAATATTCGTATACAAAATTATTAAGGAAGTTTGATAATTTGTATCCTGATTGGATTCGTCTGACCAATAATTATAATTAATAATTTAATTATTAATCTGACTATATAATTTATTCATCTTATCTTATTGTACGTAAGACATTTTCGATGGAAAAAATTCGACACTTAATTACTCGTACTCAAATGTCAAAAATACTTTAATCTGAATTTTATCTTATGAAGTTTAATCAATACTATGACAGTTAAATTATCTCTTGAGTACCTCCTCAACGATATCGTAAATTTTTTCTTACCGTTAGCAAATTTTTTTAATTTCATAAAAAGTCTTGGTGAAAATATTCAGAACATTGAACCCCATTGCCAAGGTCAATTTTGTAAAAAAAAAATTATCCAACTTTTTTTTACAATTAATAGTTATTATTTTATTCATGGATAATCTTTAATAAGATTAAGATGATACTGTTCTACTTTTAAATTTTAAATATCATCATACAGAAGCAAGTCATTCCTTTGAAAGCTTAAGATAATACTAAATTAGGTTTATAATTTATTATAATTTTTTAATCATTGCTTTAATTTTTAAATATTTTTATTTTGAAGAGAAAAGATTTGAAGAGGATTCGAACCCGGATATCCGACTCACCGTGGCAACGCTCTAACCATTTGAGCCACCGGGGACGCTCCCTACCTAGGACAAATCTGTTCACTGATCCCATATCCCCCGAGTTCTCGCAATATGTACGCGGAGATCCGGGTTCGAATCCCGGCTGGGGGCAAATCTTTTCTCTTCAAAATAAAAATATTTATAAATTAGGTATAATATTTATTTAATTGGTTTAATCCATGAAGACAAAAATTAGCATTCATTCCAATTAATATCAAGCACTTTTTCATTTCCTAATTACATGTTAAGTAATTTTCTGAATCCAATTATTAGAATAATGTGGATATCATTAAAACCTCTCTAAATCTGTGAATATAACTATATAATTTATTTTACTAGGAATATATTTATCTGAAACTAAAAAGTAGTAGATACAAGTATCAGATACAGTCGAAATGTACCTGATACTTTTGTATCAGTTGATACAAGTATCAGGTACGGTCAGATTGATACAATCAGATTGATACAACCATACCCATCCCTAACCATAACAAACGAAGACTCGAAATTAAGATACGTTTAAGGCGAATGATACCTTCAAACTGAGAGTAAAATGAAAACAAAATTTGGAAATACCCAATAGATATTCCAGATACCTGGAATTGCCACCCTGGAAAATCCGGTACTGGGAACCGCCAGAACAAACCAAGCTCATTTTGGCAATCAAATTACATCGTCTCACGGATTTAAAAAAAATTATTGTCTACTATTAATCACGGCCCTTTTAATAATAAGTAAATAAATAATAAGCAATAGTCAACCGCTGATTTTAGCTCCCCTGATTTGATTACCAGCGAAAGACCAATTTCGCCGGATCTCCCCTTAGTATTAATAAATAAATAAGTAAAAATAATAGTGAACAAGTTTTCACTTATTATCAATATAATCTGTAATTAGTGACTTATCACATATGTAGAAACGAAAATAAACTATGAAATTAGTTAACAGTAAAGGGTGGTTGAAATAACATTTTCCGAGATCGCCTCCTAATATATGATTTTTCACGAGCAACTTTCGCAAAACAAAACCTCGACCTATGTCCGGGCAAATATGGGTTCATCAATGGATATATCATCTATACCATAAAGTAGAGGCAATTGACATAAACGATTGAAATCGGGTACAAAAAAACAAAACAGCTATAGCGTTTTAAAGAGTATAGCGTGGGCGGCGGACAGATGTATTTTGTATTACAACCCAAATTCTACGTGTCTTGGAACGTGAATAGCAAAAATTTGAGGTAGGGTTAAAATCTATTTTTTATTGTTCAATTCCATAGCTTTCAAAAAATAATTAACCAATAAAAACATGATTTTAATCATTTGATGCCTTGTGCAGGTTACTATTTCGGCGAATAACTCTTTTTCCTTTAAAAATTATAACAAAAACTGATGCCCCAAGAAAGGCTTCTGTGTAGCGTATTGGACGAGTAAGAGTCGGGTATCTGTATTCAAATACAAAAGTATCAAGTAAAATTATCAGATACAGAAAAGTATAAGTATCACTTGTATTCAGATACAGGAAAATCCAGTATCTACCCATGACTAGTAAAAGTATCAGTTGATACAAAAGTATCAAGTAAAAGTATCAGATGCAGAAAAGTATCAGTATCACTTGTATCAGATACAGGAAAATCCAGTATCTTTCCATCCCTAATGCAAAGTATAAAATTAGGAAAGTTCGGATTTAAAACAGTTTCATTTGAAGATGTGTAAAACCTCAAAGCTATTGTTCTTTATATCTGCTTTATGTAGCAGGTGTTTAATACAGACTGAGTTTAGTTGTGCTTTAGAGCAATCTACTTCTGAATAGTTTAAGTACACTGAAATAAAATCAGAATGAGTTAACACAATTTACGCTAAAATTGACATGTGCAAAAAAACAACATAAATGTCAATGACTAATCAAAATCAAAATATAAAATGAAGAGTAAAGTATAACTTAATGGTAGGTCTAGTTTTATTGACTTCAACCCCGACCATATTCAAAATTATTCTTTATATCTACAGCCAACAATTACCTCATCAATGCAGAAAAAAAAAAAAATATTGAGTTCATCTTCAAAGCTAAAAAATTCATGATTAGAGAACTTCTATTTCTAACTAAGTTGAAAAAGGAGGGATTTGAATGAGGGCAAGCATGAAGCATGGCGGATACTAGTAAGGTGCGAATTCTGGAGGATGATATAGATGGCAGAAAGGCTGAATCTTGTTTTATACCAGGGATTGGGGATTTGGTCTGTAGAAGATTGTATTTATAGGAACAGTACTGGGAGATAAGGGTTTGTTTTAGGAAGCATTAGAGAAAATCTTATCTCTAGTCGAGGGGAGATCCACTTTTCACGTTAATAATTAAATTAAATTTTAAAATAATTAAAACTAACTAATTCGGCCCAACAACCCAGTGATAGTCCTGGCTCCTCCAGCAGCTTCCGCCAATCGTCGCGGTTCTGAGCTCCTGCCATCCAGTTGCCCACACCAAGGATGTTCCCTGCATCAGCCGCCACTCCGTCACTCCACCTAAGCCTGGGCCTTCCTCGTCTTCTTGTCATGTATAGCGGCTCTGTCAGCAGCTTCCTGGGCAAATCTTCCTCACTCATGCGAGCCGCATGCCCTGCCCACCGCAATCGGTCCAGTTTTATGACCTGGACAATATTCGGTTCTTTGATTGAGTCATAAAGCTCCTGGGTCTTGCGTCTCCTCCAGTTTCGTCTCCACCAGCACTCTTCCAAATATACTGAGAAGGATTTTCCGCTAAAACAGGAGTAGTTCTTGTTTGCAGGCCTTGGTTGTTGTCCAGGTTTCCGAGCCATACATCAGTACAGGACGAATGACAGTCTTGTACAGGTGCAAGTTTGCCGAGAGAGTATCCGGCCGCCAAGCAGTTTCCTCAGACCAAAGTAACACAGGTTGGCAGTGATAATTCTTCTTCTTATTTCGACATCTACTTGGTTGCTCTGGGTCATCGTTAAGTCTAAATTCACAAAAATTAAATTAAATTAAGCTAAAACCATAATTTATCTTAAATAGTTTTCATTAAAAAAAAGAATCCTGTACTAATACAACTCATGAAGAGTGCATGGCAGAGAAAATATTAGTCTTAACTTCCACTTTTCCCAACCATTGAGTGTATAGAGGCTGGATGAGCCCTAGAAGGGTCTGCAGATCCCTCAGGGTTCATCCATGGCTGTTCAATAACATTATTGAACAGATTCAATAATTTATCTGCCACGTCTTGATTTGAACCCAAAACCTTGAGGTATTTATTTTTTTAAGGTTATCTTTAAAATATGTTGACCTTTAATTTAATCTTCAGGCTGAAAAATTGGCAATAAAATTATTAACCTTAATTTCACAATTTCTTTTTTTATAATTTTTTTTATATTCAATTTGACGGAAAATCCTGTCTATGTCAGCGATAAGAGGATCAGACCATTCTTATTCAAGGTTATCATTTAATAACGTGCGATTAAACGATATCTAAATGAATAATGATATTTAAATCGATACCTTATCTAAATAAATCGATTGGAAGCAGCTTTGGTTGAAGCGAATATTTTTTATAATTTTATTAACTAAAAATAAATGTAACAATAAAAATGTCAGTTATATCAAGATGAAACCGTACAGTGAATCATAGTGCCTCAGGAAGTGACATAACTAACTTATAAAAAGGTAGCGTAGAGTTTGTTTGATGCAAAATTAAGGGAAAAGCTTCATTTTTTTGAACTAGTAAATTCGATTGTAAATATACCATCATCATCATCTTTTATCCTCTTCTACCGCCCAAACAGTCTGAGGAGACTCTTTGTGGAACATTAGCCCAGTTGCCTCTGTTCTGTATCTTCTATTCCAATCCATTCCTCTTTTCCTGAAAGCCTCCTTCTTCCCACTTTAGTCTTGGTATTCATCTCCCTCTCTTGCTCTTTACTCTTAGATTGCATGAACATTTTTTTTTCCCGCTTGGCTCCATGCGTAAAATATGTCCAAACCATCTGTCCTTATTCCGTTCTATTAGTTCAGTGACTGGAATTATTATCAGATGTGTCCTTATTGTCTTGCTACGGACTCGGTGCCTTCTGCTTTTTCCTTTCACCTTCATAAGAAACCTCATTACGGCAGCGTGATGCGTTAATTTATTTACTTCGAGTTCTATTACTTTTGAATAACAAACGATAAAACTCAAGACTACAACAACGCCCAATTCATCAATTCACGGCCTCTTAACAGTACTATCTAGTGGATTTGGGTACTTATTCCGCAGGTTGTAATAGGAGTAGTTAAAGGCCCGTAACATTTCGTTATATCTGTGATAAGTGAACCTCGTGTTTCTCCCACCATCTCTGCTCAATAAAGAAAAAAAAACATATGAAAATTTTATGAGGTGTAAAATCGAAATTTAGCTAAATGTTTACACATTGGTTCTTTCAAAGATTAAGACACAGTGGATATTTGTTTATTCACTTAACTTCACTAAGTAAAATTTCAATAGTGAAAAGTAAATTTAATTTTCACTAAGTCAAGATAAAAGTTTACACTTAGTACAATTCTTGAAAAATGAACTTAATTAAGGGCTATATTTAGACTTTATTTCTGGCAGATTACTCGGGACGACTAGATATGGTACAACTATTGATGCTATGTTTTCACGATTCATAATCCATGTAACTTCTGACGTACACGTATTGTATTTTGGTTAGCACAAACCTATTGTCACAGTACCTAATCATGATGATAATACTACTCACGGACTAAATACTGTTCAAAATCATGTTAAATGTTCTTGGTAGAACAAACGAATCTCCCCAAGAATGGTGTATATAAAAATATTAACAATTATTATTATGTGAAATAGTAAAATACATTTCATTGGAATGGTGTAAATATTATGAATAACTATTTATATATGCTTTGATTATTTTTTCACATGTATCCAGAATGGTTATGCAGCTTTTCAAAAAGCAAAATTAAAAGAACTAAATAACACAATGAGTTATTCTATACATTACATTCTAAGCAAATGTCTAACCTGCTTAGAGAGCATCCTTTTGGGAAGCTAGAAGGTGTTGAAAAAGCAAGGATTTAAATGACGATAGTGAGGGACTATGACGGATATTAGGAGGGATTGAGTTCCACACTGTGGTGGAGCGGGCGAGGAAGGAACCTTCGAATGCTTTAGTTCTGTGGGAACTCATATAGAGATCGGAAAGGCGGGATCTTGTTTTATGGTGTTGAACTTAATTTAGTCTGTTTGAAGCGGGAGATGGATCGTATAGAATCTAGGACCCTCCTGGGGCTCACTCAGCCTCTATAAAATATTATAAAAATAGGGTACCCATAATAAGGGGGAAAACCTGGCGGTTGAGCGTGACCTAGGATATTCACCTCCTTGCAGAGCCGTTGTCCATGAAACACTACAGTCTCAACCATGTACTGGACCCCCAAACTCGTTCACGGGTCGTAGTGGTACAGGTTTTAACTTGAAAGAACTGCAGAACATGAAATACTGCATTTGAAAAGCTATGTTTTAAAGTCTTACTGGGATATGTTGACCATGATAATTTCTCTAATGAACCGTTACACCACAAGCCATTATTAAAATATAAAAAATTCATACCAAAATAATGAGATTTTAGAACGGGATAATCAAAGTCCCCAGGGTCTATGATAAAGAAAAAAAAATCTAAATTAAATAAAAACATTCCACTATTTCAACTGTTTTTGCATTCCTCTAATTTCCGTCATTCAACTCGTTTTTGCAATTCTAATAATTTTCGCAATTTCAACAAGTTTTGCAATGCCATAAATTTTCGAAACGTTTCTTGTTTTAGCCATAGTTTTCGCAATTCTACTCATTTTTGCAATGTCTCTTATTTTCAAAATTCTTCAAACTTTCGTAATCCAACTCATTTTTGCCATTCTACTTAATTTTGCAATTTCTGAAATTTTCGTTTTAGCCACGCTTCTCATTTTGGCACTTGTTATTATTTTAACAATTCTTCCAATTTTCCCTGTTCACTCATTTTTGTCTTCCCACTTATTTTTGCAATTTCAACAACTTTCGCATATCTATAATTTTAACAATTTTCGCATTTCTACAATTTTTGTGATTCCTTAAATTTTCGAAATGTATCTCGTTTTAATCATGTAGAATGCAACTATTGTACACTCATTTTTTTTTGTACTTGTTCTTATTTTTACAATTACTTTAATTTTCGAAATTTTTCTTATTCTTTAAAAATCCACTAGTTTATTTTCCCCAATTTTAGAAATTCAACACATTATCCTAATTTTGTTATTTTTACATTAAGACAATTTCACAATTTTGCAATAGCTCTCGTTTTTGAAGTTGCTTTCACTTTAGCAATGTTTTTTGTTATCAATTTTCAACTCTTGGTTTCAGAAATGAATATTTTTCACCCCTTCATGCATCTTCACTCACTCATATTCACAATTCATTTTGTTTTTTGCGAGTCAACTCTTTATCGCAACTCATAGGATTTTCGATATTTTTCTAAGTTTTACATTTATACAATTTTCCCAATCTATTCCTTTAGTTAATTTTTCATTAAATACATAAATGTCAATTTTTTTTTCAATGGAAATTAGATTAGAAGCAAGAAAATATTTAGAAAACAATATATACTGTATTTTTCCTAAACTGGTTACTACAAGTTTGGGAATTTTTGAAAAAATTGTCGGGCAAACGCCTGATAAAAGTTCAGACGATATTAAAGTCATTGAGACGCCATTCTTCAGTATCTATGATGAAACTCTAAAACAAACAAATGTAATTATTGCAAAATATTTGTTAGATAAGAGGCAGTGAATGAATTTTTCTCAAAATAATTACCCAGAAAAAAACTGTTAAAATACTGAATGAAATGTTGTAAGAATATGTTAATAATTTGTTCTTCAATCATTTAATTAAAAACATAAAATAAATTTTTAAAAACTTAAGTTAAGCAAAAAACTCCATAAGTTAAAAAACTTAGGGGCTCAGTGGTAGAGCACTGAGTTCCCCTACCGAAGGTCCCTGGTTCAAATCCCGCTGCCAGACTTTTATTTAATCTGTTAGCTCCCGGAAATTGATCGTATGGGATCTAGGACCCTCCTGAAGCTCCCCCAGCCTCTATGAGAAAAATCTGACGGTTGAACGTGATCTGGAACAAATCACCTCCCTACACAACCATTGCCCAGTAAATAGTACAGTTTCTACCATGTACTGAACCCCAGACTCTTCATGCATTGTTGTGGTAGTGGTGAGTAAGTGATCGGTACTGATATGCAAATCGAATCATCATGATATATTGGCTGATATTATCGAATATTATGACCGTCTTAAGATACACAATTTAATGTGTTGTATCACTTATAACCTCACTGTTTCTATATCTACTAACCACATGTATCATTATTTCTTATTACTATTTTATTATTAAGTGAATCGAAATTACACATAGGCTCGGACTAGACTGATCTTAGGTCTTTTTCCCCACATCTTAACGGTTAGGACTTCAATATAAGGTTTATAACAGTGCACTTTATTACTTAGTGTATATTATAACATATTTTAAGTTCAAATAGTGAACAATATTATGTATAAAAATAAAAATATAAAGAATTATCTATAGCTCTAGAATTGTCAAAACGACCTGCGCAGAAGTCGGATCGAACTGACCGCGCATACCAAAGCCACACTTTTTCCCCCACTACTTAGTTCCCTTTACCCTACCACATCTCCCCAACACCATCTCTGATTTCGTAAAAGATCGTTTTCAAAATTATCAGACTGTAACTTTAATAATTCCTTGTATTTAAAAAAAACATTAAAAAAAATCGAATGTTTATAATTTTAAGATAGGTTATAGTTCGGTTGTATTCGATGCCCTGAGATCTCATGTGTCATACCACTAAGATGAGTTAAAGTGGCTCCTCCCTTCTATCCGTAGACTTTAATTCCTTGGTTCTTTCTTAAACCAAATCGTCAACTCACAACATCCATCTTACATCTATAGCCTCCTACAGTTAAAATCCTCTTTCCAATCCCAGGGCAAGAGATCTCGCCTTTCCGACCTTTATATCCGTTCCCACAGAACCAAAACATTTGAGCGTCCCTTTATCAACAGTTCCACTTCTCTTTGGAACTCACTCCCACCTGATATCCGTCACGCGTCTTCCTTATCCACATTAAATCCAAGCTTTTCCCACATCTCACAAACAGATGCTCTCTAATCAGTAATAACACTGTTATGCAAAAAAAAAAAAGAAGTTTTGCTCCCTTGAGAAGTTGTTCCTGATTTTTATATTTTCATGTGTGCTGAATTCGAATCGTAAGTCAAAAAAATTTTACCAAGCACCATTTTTTAGAGATTGGAGGTTGTTTTTGAAAAAAAAAAAAAAACTTTTTTCATAAATTTAATAAACTTTTTTTGTGAAAATCAATAATATATAAAATAATAAATTATTTAACTCTGTACTCAATTAATGCGTATACTTTTTCCTTTTGTACTCTCCATCACTCCCGTGTCCCTCTAGTGTCCAACAGAAGTCCGCAAGCATCTTCTCATGGCTTTCACCGCTGTACCTTTTTTCCATCTGGGCTATGTCTTGATGAAACCGTTCTCCGTGTTCATCTGAAACTGCTCCCAAGTTGGGTGCGAAGAAATACTAATTCTCTTTCCTTGTCAATTGCTTTCACAAAATTCTTTATGACGCCTAACTAGTTAATTAGGAACAGTTAAGTTTAGGAAGAGGGACTGGTACAGGTACCTGGGGAAGCCCGCCAATAGGCAACAGTCCCTTCTTTTATGAATGTTACCCCAAAATTCCAGAAGTCTAATACTTATGGTCTCCCATTTTTTTCATTTTGTAACACATTATAAAAGGTTCAAAATTAAATAGGTTTTTTAATTTTTTGTTAAAGTTTTTAGTGATCAAAACATTTTCAAAATGTCTAAAAACACCTCATTTTTCGACCTAAAACACAGGTTTGACAAAAAATAGTGCTTGATGAAGATATTTTGACTTCGGATTCGTGTTCAGCACACTTCAAAACATAACAAAACATTTTTGTTGAAGGGAGGATTTTGACGCAGAACAGTGTAATTAATAGCTCATATTCATCGGATGTAATAGATTAATTACTGTTAATTTTCTTCACTTATAACGATATTACTTTTTATAATCTTAACTGCTTTTATTTACTTTTTTTCTTCAGCTTATTGCTTGTTATTTTAGATTTTTATTCTAGTTTTTTTTTCTGTACCGGAACATACATTTTAGTTTGATTTATTATTTTTTAATGTACTTATGTAAATATTATATTATTCTAACAATGTAACCCTTTGGCCAGATATATATTAATTTAATTTTGTATGCATCTGTTGTTCTTAAGGGACCTGGTCCTAGTATAAAATTATTTTTCTATTATTTTCTAATGTTTATAAAGAGACTTATTACAAGGCAAGATTAGTCGATTAAATCATATTAATACTCTAGGTAAAATTATGTAGAATAATCCATGTTATTAATAGTGATTGTCTGATCTGAAATTTAGAAATATTATTATATTGTTGCTTTTAAATATTTATAGAGCCTGATGAATAAGGATTTGATAACGTCGGTGACAAAATAAACAAACTATAGGTTCATTGAATACATTCCATAATAAAATAAAAAAATTCAAGTTTATAACTCATTATAAGGTTTATAATGGTGAACTCAATAATAAGGTCTATAAAAACGAAAAGTTTAAATAGTTCTTATGGTTTAAATTATTATTAGTATCGATTATCCAACGACTTTTTAGATAAATATATTCTTATATCAATAGAATTCTAACCTTTAAACTAAAGTTGATTAAAATAAAATTGTATAACTCATGCACTGGCCGCTAGGAGTCGCCAGTCTCGAGCATGTTGCTCACGCGAAGCCAGAAGTTTACCATTAACCAAAAGTGGCTAAATAAGTTTTAACTTAAAACGAGTAAATAACAATAAGGTCTATAAGATGGTTATTACTAAGTTGGGTACTAAAAGGTTTGCGTAGGTGGAGATTAAAAATATTTTCTAATCACATTATTATTGGGATATCTATCCACTTGTGTATTAAAGAAAATGCAGTTAGTGACTCAATACTGAGGAATATACAAATATATTATATGCACAGGAATTCGACTGTTATTCAGGTAGTATACACAAGGATACCGGAATCGCTATGAAAAAGTGTGCATTATAGCACCAAGGCTGTCGAAGCAATTTTGAATCCGCGTGTAAATTCAAAACAACCGTTATACGTCATATATCCGCCATATTTATTGTATTAGAATTATATAAAGTATGTTATATAACTCTTTTCGGCTTATATATATATATATATATATATATATATATATATATATATATATATATATATATATATATATATATATATATATGTATATAAGTTATATATATATTGAGTAAAGTGTCATTCGACAGCAACATAACAATGAATATTGTGAAACCTTTAGTCTTCATCTATATACAAACTTCTAATTTTCGCGGTTACATACGTCCCAGCGTTTATAACAATTTCATTCATGTTCATATTGTTACGGGCTACTGGGTGTAAAATGGACTAAACTATTACTTAATTCAAGAATCTAATATTTATTAACAAATTAGAAAGAATACAATGAGATTATTAAAAAACAACTAAATTATTAAACTAATATCAATTTACAATAACAATATTCTACTAAATGTTATCTATTTCTAAAATAATATACAAATAATATAAGATATTGGTAATACTAAATAACTAAACTATTTATATATAAATTTGTACAAATACAATAATATTACACTATAGTTTACAATTACAAATTAACACTTACAGTTCGCTAACTAAAGTCCACCGACCGTAAGACTCCAAATATGACAAACTGCCACACAGTTTATTACACTTATTACACGGCCACTAATTGTCACTGTTGCTCACTAAGCACTTATTACAGACTGATACTAATACTAACTAACTCACACACACTGCCACTAATTAACGGCTGCTTATTACTTCACTGCTTATTACTGACTCGTCTTATTACTACTCTTATTACTACTCGTTACTGACTGCCTTAATACTACCGCCGCGGCCGAAAACGCTGTCCTTTTTATATAGGCAAGGTAGGTCGTGGTGGGGCATTACTCGGAACACGGACGAGGACCACCTAGACCGATCTAGAAGGTTCTACGCCATTCTATAATCCCTTCCGCTTAATCCCATTGTTTGCCTAATCCGCTCTAGGCAGATCAGAAGCCGGTCCTACTTTCCGCTCTGACCGTAACACTGCCCCCTCCTTAAAAGTGCTCTGCCCCAGAGCATAGTCCGGAGAAATCGGGCGGTCATGAGCTTCCCTCGATGGAGACGCATTTCCTTTCCAGGGGTTGAACGTGCACACCAATATGGCGACTCCAGAGTTGGTGAATATCTGTTCAAGCATGTTCCTGACAACCTTCCACTCCAGGCCGTCATATCCACAGCCCAACTTAGGGATCGCGAGCTTGGTGACACGCAGTCTCAGAAGCTTACTCCGCAGGTCGTCGAGGCTTCGCCGCAGTGCGTCATATGTGGGCTTCTGATCAGTAGCACACTTGGTAACTAAGTAGAACAGGTGTCGTCCTTCGTGCGTATGGTGGAGTGCTTTCCCGACGCGTGGTCCTTGGCGTTCTAGTTCCGTAGTACCACCAAACTTCTTCCTGAAGACCGTTGCAATCCCTCGAGAAGTCCTCAGATCTTCGGCTACACAATGGGCCAGAGAATAGTCCGCGGGTAACGAGAAGATATCTCTGTATACTGCCTGAGTTACTCCACGGGAACCTTGTACCTTAGGTTGTGCAACTGATACCTTTCTGGCCTCCACGTTGTTGAGGTACCTGACTTGCTGGTCTTTTGTCGGGCCATGGTCTCCTTTGTATGGGGCCAGTCTATTAAAATGGACTACCCTGGGTTTTCCTTTTGGCTGCTTTCTGATCCTATAGATGACGTCGTTTATCCTATTGATGATCTCAAACGGGCCATCCCAGGAGTTCTGAAGTTTAGGTGAGTAGCCTCGCCTCCTTCGAGGATCATGTAGCCAGACCAAATCTCCAGGTTGGAATCCACCTTTCTCTGCCCTGATGTCGTAGCGCTCCTTCATTCTGTCACTGGCTCCCTGGATGTTTGCACGAACCTTCCGAAGGATGACTTCTTCGTCTCCCATCGTCAGCACACCTCTCGACATGTCCAGCTTGATCCCGTATGCCATCATGAAGTCCATGCCTAATATGACATCTTCATCGATCTCTGCCACGAGAGCGCGGTGCTTCAGATGTTGACCCCCGATGACGAAGGTAGCAACTGTCTCCCCGTAGACCTTGGCTGGCTGTCCCGTCAGTCCGTAATGCCCAAGTTGTTGGTAAGATCTTCTCAGCTGGAAGTGTCTTGGAGTTCAAGATTATCATGCTCGCGCCGGTATCCACTAGAAGGCTTCGCAGCTGCCCGTTCACCATCCCATCAACGTAGAAGCTGTTCGTTCTGCTTCCTATCGACGCAACTCTGATGGCCTTCCTGGGGGCTTTGACGTTACGGGTTGGACATTTGCTTCTAGGGTGTCCCAGTTGGCCGCAGCTCCAACAGCGTATCTCCTTCTTACGGGTCCTGAGAGCCTCCAAAACTTTCGTCACTATGTCCTCGACGCTGAGGTACGCATTTGGCTCCGCTTCTGCTGCTCGTCCGCGCGCATGGCCCCGTACAGACTGTCTAACAGCCTCGAACTCCATGGCCTGGGATAATGCGTCTCCTAAAGTTTTCGGCCGGGCGAGCTTCACTGCTTGTTGTGTCTCTGGGTCCCGAAGTCCATCGAGGAATTTGTCGACAGCCAAGCTTTCGTAGACATCGTCGGTGACCGATGGGTAGGCGTTCCTCACTAGCCGGGCAATATCCGCTTCAAATTCCTGTAAAGTCTCGTTGGTCTTCTGGATCCTGCTTCTCAGCTGTGAGCGATACAGCTGGTCCATGTGGCGGTGGCCGAAACGCATCTCCAGTCTTCTCATCAGCTCCCCGTAGTTGGACCGCTCCGACATGGGCATCCCCTGCAGCACTCCTAAGGCGTCTCCACGCAAGGCCAGGCACAATGCTGAAGCTTGGGTCTCCTGCGACCACCCGTGGATCGAAGCCGCGGTCTCGAAGAGAGTCATGTAGTCTTCCCACGGCGTCTTCCCGTCGAATACTGGAATGGTATTGTGAGTTGGCGGCGCCCCAGCATAGGCGGGTAGAATGCTATTACGATGGCTGCCCTCGGAGGAACGGTCGGTGTCGTTCGTCGGTGGGTTGCTCTTACGTCCCTCGAGAGCTTCCATTCTTAGCCTAATTTCGTTCACTTTTTCTCCTAGCCTAGATTCTACATCTGCTACTTTATTATTTACATCGGCTAACTTATTATCTACATTTTCCATTAACTTAGTCTCTAATGTGCCTAACTTAGACTCTAATGTATCCATTAAATCATTTTTTACAGTACCTAGCTTATTTTCTACATTGCCTAGTTCATTTTTAACACTGCTTAATTCATTACCTAGTACATTTTTAACACTGCATAATTCATTACCTAGCTTATTTTCTACATTGCCTAATTCATTTTTAAAAGTTGCAGACAACTTGCTTAAATCAGTTTCAAACAGAACGCCCTCTGGATTTTCCCCTAACTCTACAAAAAATTGACGCAAGCGATGTTGCAGTACACTTTTATTTCCGGAAGAATCCAGATCACGTTCTTCTAATTCCCGTTTTAAATCCGCAACTTTTAAATCCATCAATTTAAGACTTTGAGAACCCATTTTTCAAACAGTAGCCCAATTATTACAAAATGCTAGACAAAATAACAATTACACAAGACCCCACACCTGACACCAATTTGTTACGGGCTACTGGGTGTAAAATGGACTAAACTATTACTTAATTCAAGAATCTAATATTTATTAACAAATTAGAAAGAATACAATGAGATTATTAAAAAACAACTAAATTATTAAACTAATATCAATTTACAATAACAATATTCTACTAAATGTTATCTATTTCTAAAATAATATACAAATAATATAAGATATTGGTAATACTAAATAACTAAACTATTTATATATAAATTTGTACAAATACAATAATATTACACTATAGTTTACAATTACAAATTAACACTTACAGTTCGCTAACTAAAGTCCACCGACCGTAAGACTCCAAATATGACAAACTGCCACACAGTTTATTACACTTATTACACGGCCACTAATTGTCACTGTTGCTCACTAAGCACTTATTACAGACTGATACTAATACTAACTAACTCACACACACTGCCACTAATTAACGGCTGCTTATTACTTCACTGCTTATTACTGACTCGTCTTATTACTACTCTTATTACTACTCGTTACTGACTGCCTTAATACTACCGCCGCGGCCGAAAACGCTGTCCTTTTTATATAGGCAAGGTAGGTCGTGGTGGGGCATTACTCGGAACACGGACGAGGACCACCTAGACCGATCTAGAAGGTTCTACGCCATTCTATAATCCCTTCCGCTTAATCCCATTGTTTGCCTAATCCGCTCTAGGCAGATCAGAAGCCGGTCCTACTTTCCGCTCTGACCGTAACAATATGTTTTCTCATCTTTGCAATTTTTCTTAATTTCACAGTTTCTCTGATTTCCGCAATTTCGACAATTTTTGTAATTTCTCTAAATTTTGTAAATCATTTAATTTCGCCGTCACACGCATCCTAGTGTCTTCAACAATTTTCGGAACACTCATGTTCATTTTGTTTCTTATTTTCAAAATTCATCTTATTTTCGAAATTGCTATATATTTTCGAAATTGCTATATATTTTACTCCAATCGTTACCGCAGTTCCAACCACTTTCGTTATTTTTCTTATTTTCACAAGAATATTTTAATCATCTTGACTATTGCTTAAGTGAATTTCAAATACAGAAAAAAAGTGTATTCCGATCCGACATTCCGAGACATTAACTTCCAACTCATTGGCTGATTTGACATCGTTTGGTCTTAAAATAGTAAATATTATACTTGAAAGATATTTTAATATTTTTTATTTTTTTAAATGTTAGATATGGATAAGTTAATGAATTAATATAATACAAAATATTTATAAAATACAAAAAATATTAACATAGAAGAACAAAAGATCTAAATATATATGAAATACTTGATAAGAAATGGAATTAAGAAATCCTAAAGTCTCTAAAAAAGCACAAAACGAAAGTACTTGTAAATATTTCTCTTTTTTTTATTAATTTATAAATTAAAATTCACAACTGTATTATAAAAATACAAAAAGTATAAAGCAGGAATGATATATAGAGGCACGAATAAAGGCAAGTAGAGAAACTACCCAGTGGTAACACTGAAATACCAATTTCAACTTAAAAGGCCTCGAGGCCATGTTTATTTCTCTTTTTGATTTGGTTTCTCGGCTTCTGTTTTTGTGGTGGTTTATTTTTTATTATACTTTGTTATTTTTGAAGTTTTTATTTTCTATAATTATTACTATATTTTTTATTAATCAGCTGTATTTTTTAACTTTTTCCAGCTGTTGTCCTATAGCTTTTCTCATCATTCAGTAGTTGAATTTGGATCTTTGTGGTTCTGGGCTGTTTTCTCTTGATGGAGTTTTGCTGTATTTTGAGGTTAGGACGTGCTTTATACGTTTATTTTCTCAGCTAATATTCTCTTTCTATCCTGAAAATACCTGAATAGGTGAATTATTGAAAGGTATTTTCCCTCCTTTTTTTAGAGACTTAATATTTTTTGTTTGGAATTTTTCCATTAATATCTTACAAAAAAAAGCATATCGCTTGCCTGTCATCGGAAAGTGCTTAAGATTAATGTTGTGCTCATAAATAAATATATTTACTAAATACAGTGCAACAGAATTACATTACAACATAAGTATTTTATTTTTCGAAAGCTTTAAAAGATTATTTTAAATGCTGATAATATCTACATCTGTCTCAAATAATCGATCGTCCAAGCTAAAATTATATTTTTACCATTGATATGATGTATATTGATTATTTTCAGTTATTTTTTTAATATTGTGAATTATTTGTAAAATTAGATAAACATAATAATGTGATGATTAAGATAATAAAGTAGTAATAATAAAGAATTAGCAAGCCTGAAGGTTCAATGATAATAGCATTAATATGTTTACTATTACTTAATACTCATAATAAATAAAGGCAAAACAAAGTACATGCTCTCATCCAGGAAACAGCCACTGGCTCCAGAAAGAAGAGGATGCAGTTTTGAAAATGCTAAGACATTTAAGTATTTTGACACGATTATAACAGAAGATAACAGACTGGAACAGGAAATAAAGGCGAGAATTAAAAATGGCAACAGATGCTATTGGTCCCTCAGAAACGAGTTCCGAAACAGAGCTATAGCCATTAGCCTCAAAATAAGAGTAGGTATATAAGACGAAACTTCGTCCAATCGTCATGTATGGTGAGGAGGCGTGGACTCTATCCAACCAGCAATAGCAATTAGTGAATACCTGGAGAGAAAGATTCTTAGAAGAGGATATGGCCCAACCAAGGAAGGAAATCGTTTCCGCACAAAAAGGATTCAGGAATTTAAGGACCTATATGGAGAACCAGGTATAGTTTCTTGTATTATAAAAGGCTCCCAAAGCTGATCATGAAGGGAAGTTCAGATGGAGAAAGAGGAAGAGACAGGCCTAGAATGCGATGGCTGGACGATGCGGAAGCTGACCTTAAGGTCCTGGGGATAAGAACATGGAGAATAGCAGCGGAAGATCATTCAAAAAAGAGAAAAATTGTCGAGGAGGCCAAGGTCCTCCATGAACCATAGCGCCATGTGATAATCATGATTACTTAATACTACTGTTGCTCCGGGTTACAGTAGTTAAATGTTATCGACAACTAAATTTGTGAATACAAATTTAAGACTGAGGCTAATGATTGAGGTGTCCAAAGATAGTTGTGAAAGAGAAACTGAAAACATTAAAACAAACAATGATAATAATAATATATTTGAATTATGTTTTAATAGTAACTCTTCCCAACGTCATATTATAGTAATCCGACATTCCTGAATGTCGGAAACTTCCAACCGTTCGATTTGCTCTTTTGTGCATATACCGTTTGCTTTGATTATATTTTATTATTAAATAATTTATTTACTAATATACAAATATGATTATATGTTAAATATAGTTGTATTATTACTAAGAGGGATTAACCCTTTCCGTCGCTTCAAGTACAACCTCAGGAACTCTATTTTACGTGCCATCCGGCGACCCTGCAACCTTCGGCAAAGAAGTTTGTAGGCTAACTTGTAGCCACTGCACCACACCGTCTGGAGATCCTCCTCTGGCTCACTTAGCCTGTATAAAGTGAACACTAATATTTAGAAAAAACCAAGAGAATGAGCGCAATTTCGGACTAAATCCTCTCCCTGCACAATCGTAAGGTTAGAAAAAGTACAGTCCCTACTATGTACTGAACCCAATGCAGACTAGTATAGACTGATATTTGTTTCCATATTCACATCCCTAGTTCCTCGCTCAGTTGAGAAACCCCTAGTTTTTTGTGCATGATAAGAGACGTAGTTATCAACTAACGATATGGTGATAATTGACGACCACCCCTTCTCCATTATGTTATCAATCCTTAGTTAAAAAAAAGTTTTAAGAAATCAACCAATAAGGAAAATATTAATTATCATCATAATCCATCCTCTCTATCCTCTCCCTGCGTGAGCGGTTTCCTTCTGTACAGCCCGGACCACACCGTACGATCCTCTACCATTTCTTTCTTTCTGTTCCACTGTAGGTTTCTCTTTGCGAAGCTTTCCTCAACACCATCTTCCCAGGTGTGTCGGGGTCTTCCTCTAGACCTTCTTCCTTCAACTTTAGCCTCGTATGTTATCTTACCCTGTTGTTTTGCATTCTTAAAACATCTCCAAGCCATCTTAGACTGCTTTCTTCAATGACTTTTTCTGCAGGTTCCACTCAAAGGCTTGACCTAATGATCAAGCCTCGTCTTGTCCCCCGCCCCTTATCTTCCTAAGGAGTCTCATTTCTGAAGCCTGGATCCTACTTTTATGTTTGGTGGTAAATGTCCAAGATTCTGAAGAGCATGTTAATATGGGGAGAAAAGTAGATTTATATACCCTCAACTTTGTGTCCTTGGATACTTCTCTTTTATTCAGGAACCTTTTATTTAGTGCATGGAACAATTTACCACCTGAGTTGACCCTCTCCCGGATTTCACTGTCCATGACTCCATTCTCATCAAGGTGTGCTCCCAGATATTTAAAGGTTCTCACCTGTTCGATGGGCTTGTCCTTGATTCTTATCACTCTCATTTTTCGCCGAGGCATCCTGCCAATTCTCATAACCTGCTTCGTAGACCTCACAAAAGCATTTGACAAATTAAAGCAAGAGGATATCCGTAAGGCTCTAAAAGAGAGAGGAATCAACAAAGCACTAATACTGGCAATAATAAGCCTCTACAGGAACACCCGAAATGTAGTGAGGACATCCAATTGTTACTCCGAAGAGTTCACAACCAAACTTGGTATAAGACAGGGTTGCAGCTTGAGCCCACTTCCCTTTATTCTGGTCCTTGATTCTGCAATATCTCAGGCCAAAGCCCGGATGAGAAGTTTCCATCTGGGATTTAGATACTTGAATAAAGTTACCTACTCCTTGATGGCCTTCGCTGATGATGTGTTAGTCCTTGCCAACAACGGTAGAGACCTAATACACCATATCAGGGTTCTTCAAGATGAACTAGGGAATATCAATATGGAAATTAACCCCGACTAAACAAATATTTTGAGAGTTGGAAGGAAAACATTAATTGTCAATAATTATTGCATGATAATACAACTTTATGTTACCAATCAAGACAATTATAATGATTGTGACTCTACCACTAAACAACCTATGAAGGGTCTAGGATTCTAGGTAGAGACTGTACTGCATCAAGGACAAGGGTTGTCCTGGGAGGTGATTTGTCCGATATCAAGCTCAACCGTAAGGCTTTCCCTCAATAAAGGGTAGCCATTTTATAGAGGCTGAGTGCCCACCAGGAGGGTATTAAGATCCCACATGATCAATTTACGGCTGTTAATAGATTGAATAATTAATCTGCCACAGCTGGATTTGAATCCGGGTCTTCGGCATAGGGAAGCTAAGTAGTTCCCCTCTTACAGTAATAATGATTATAGTAATTAAATTCAAAATGACTTGTGAGGTTTTTCTTATCAACCATCAAAAATAATTGTAACAATAATTACAGGAAAAGAAGAAAACGTACAGGAATTCTTAATTTATCGACATTTGTTGTGCTTTATTACGATAATGATAATGGATGGCCTAATATTTAATTTTCAAATGAAAGTCAATTAATTTGATTTTTTTCTTTAGAATATGAAGGGAGTGTAGTTCAATGCGTAGAGTGGTGAGTTGCTATACTGAAGTTGTCAGGTTCCAATTCATTATTTAATTTGTTAACAGCAACTTATGGACACTCTGGAAATTGCAGATCCGCTCGAGCTAACCCAGCCTTTAAAAGTCGCCTCCCTGCACAACCCTTGTTCTAGAAACATTACAGTATCCACCATATACTGAACTCAAGACCCTTTATGGGTTGTAGTGATACAGGTATTTTTTTCCTTAAGGTCTTATTTAGATACATAATATTATTTTATATATACTATAACATATATAATAAATAATATTAGTTATTAACAAGTAATTTTTGCATAATTATCTCCAGGTAGGCGACTCTTCATATGAAATGTCATGTTAACGTCTTGTGTCAATTGTGTAATAGAACGATACATAGGATTGCGATACGCTTTTAATGTAATATATTTATAGAAGTAAATTGTTTATATC
Source organism: Troilus luridus (assembly GCA_964056705.1). NCBI lineage: Eukaryota > Metazoa > Arthropoda > Insecta > Hemiptera > Pentatomidae > Troilus > Troilus luridus. Next base: position 15,424,056 of record OZ057417.1, read on the forward strand.
TTTTATTACGAAATATAGTTATCTTCAGTGTACCTGATACGCAGATTCAGTCACACCTGCAGTATTAATCGGACTCTCGTCAGCAGCATTCGAACCCAGGATAACTGAGCGGTATTTAGAAGAAACTACTTAATATTAATACGATCATAAATAATAATAAAAATAAGTAATGAAGACGTGAAGAAATAAGAAGCAAATCGGATTAGGTTTGGTTGTTAATGACTTGAAGGCGGAGTGGGGGGACGTAGCGTCTGATTGGTCAGAATGTGCTCCGGAGTCAAATAGACTTGAGTGTGTAGACGGTAGCCGTCGTGTGAACAACGTCTGTACGTACACAGGTGAGTTTCGTATTAATTATTAGTATATATTATATATATTTAAGTATTTCCACGTAACTATAGATATATATATGCTTACATTTTTCCTGATCCGTAATTGCATAGCATACCCATTTTGCTATGTACTTACTGCACTAGCAGACCGGTACAAGTGTCAACATACTTATACAGAATTAATATATTATAATAATCTTTTATTATATTAAAAGTGAATATAAAGCTGCAAGTAACTTGTTTTTTCAATAAAGGAAACTGCCTTGAGATACGAAGGTCAAAGTGCTTGTTTGGAAGTAGGCGAGTTAGGCCAATTAACTCTTACTTTCTCTGTCTTCCTAGTATTTAATACCAGACTGTAAACATGTCTCAAATAACGTAAATGAGGAAATATAGAATTCGAAGCCGGCTCGAAAAATATTATTAATAAGCATGATTGGACTCGAAAATTTTCTTGAGAGTTTCATCATCCATAGCTAAGTTAACTCATATCGTTCCCTCAAAAGAACAACGACGTAACTCAAAAGTTGGCATCTGAGTTAAACCTTGAGTTGTATTAGCTTTTTATTTCAGGAACGACATATCTGATATTCCATATCCAACATTTTTTTTTAATATAATCATATTTTGAGTTGTATCATGTTTGAACTTGAAGTTTAATGGGAATATTTCCATAAGTTAAAATAAAAATGTTCCAAGCTTTTAAATTTTGTTCTAAGTTTAAAAGGATTTCAATACTATCATACCAATAGGAATGCTTAACTTTACTAATATATAATTTTTTATTTTTTGAACACACATGGGACTTTCAAAAAGTTCTATTGAAAAATTAGGTTTTTTGGGTTAGGGCGTTGTTCATTTGAAGAGGGGATATGTAAAATACATAGAATAATTAAGTAATATGATATTTTTTAATTTAAAAAAATTATAAACTCCCAAAACAGCAAACAATGGTTTTTGGATACTTCAAGGAAAAATCAGTCGTTTTGCAAAATTAATTCTTCAGATAAATACTGTTCCCATACAGGACTTGCTATTACGAGGTTTATTAACAAGTTTGAACTTAAAGTTTTGTCAAAATACGGGCTTGAAACAATATTTTTAAAACGGGGAAGTCTGCTCGAAAAATGAATTAGCAAGTTTAATTGAGTTCGAAAACATTCGGATGAGTTTCATTATCCACCATTTATTTCCATAAGTCGTTGAGGGATAGTCTATAAAATAATTTAACGATATCAATATTATTATACTTTAAAATATAAATTGTAATATTACTAAAAAAAACAAAATAAAAAAAAGTATCATTTGTCTTTCAAAACAAGTACTTTGGGTAAAAACTCTCGCCCATACAGGACTTGCTGTTAAGAAGTCATCAAAAAGTTTCAACTTTTCTCGTAATTCAGACAATAGAGAATGTTTTAATCATAAAAAACGTTTTTAAATACTAAAACCAGGTTAATTAACGAGCATAATTAGTCTCAAAAATTTCCGGGAGTTTTATAATTTTATATTTGTTTCAAGAAATTCTTCAAAGATATCCTGTGCCTTGAAATATTGAAGCGTTCAGGATCAAAAACGGATAACTCCAAAATTTTTAGATATTTTAATGAAAAACCATTTGTCTTGCAAAATAAGTGCTTCTGGGTAAATACTTAAATAATACTAGAGGACTTGACCTTGCGAAGTTCATAGAGAAACTTAGCATTGATGTTTTGTTAAAATTTGGACACGAGAGAATATTTTAAATACGAAAGCCGGCTCGAAAAAAAAATTAATTAGTTTAATAATAATGGATTATTTGTTTTGACAAGTACTTCAAGGATAGTAAATAGCTGAAATAACTCAAATATTAAATAATTTTATTTTAAAATTTTAATAAATAATTTTATGGTACTTAGATAAACGATACTATAAGATATTGCTCCTTCAAAAGAACACCATGATAACTCAAAAATCCTAATTTTCAATAAAGCTATTTGAAAGTTCCATGTGAGTTAAAAAAAATGTAAAAATTTGGGTATTAGTAAAGCAAAACATTCCTATTGTAATGATGGTATTGAAATTATTTTATTAACCATCAGTCAATTTTTAAAATCTTGAAACTTTTTTGATGTTAACTTAGGTCATTCCCATAAAACGTTCAAAAATTATACAACTCAAAATATGACTTTATTAAAAAGTGGAATATCAGATATATCGATTCTGAACTAAAAAGCTCCAACCAATACAATTGCTGAAAGATGTCAATTTTTTATTCATGTCGTTCTTTTGAAGGAAAAATACAATAAGATAAAAAAAATGCTTTTCGCTAATAAGTGTTTTGAGTAAATACGATAATCTATGTTCCAAGGACTTTCTACTACGAAGTTCATAAAAAAAATTATTCTTTTCTCGTAATTCAAACAATAAAGAATATTTAAATCATAAGAAACGTTTTAAAGTGATGAAACCTGCTCGAAAAGGAATTAGCAAGCATGATTTCCGTTAGCTTTATAATCTTATAATTGTTTCAAGAAAATCTTCAAAAATATCCTGTGTCTGGACTTATTGAGGCGTTCAGTATCAAAATCGTATAACTCCGAAATTTCAAATTTGATTTTTTTCTAGTTTAGTCGAGCAACTTCGTCTAACACGACACTTAGCTGCCTTATACCACATGGATTAGCCGGTTTTGAATCTGAAGTTTTGGGAGCATAAATCATTGCTTGACTAAACTAGTGAAAAATGTGGAAAAGCCAATTCTTGAATGCCTCACTTCATGTTAACCACATAAATAAATATAGAAACATTAGGTTTTTAAATAATTATAAAACTTGATGGGAATAAAAACAGAAAACGATTCATTAATATTTTTGTGAAAATATGTTTTTTCAAGAAGTCTCAATACGTGGAAAAAGTAACTTTAAATGCATACAATAATCAAATACAATTTTTTTTTAATTAAAAATTTTTACCATTTTTAAGTTGTAATAAAATGTCATCGTACCAAAAAAAATTAAACGAAAACAAGATTTTAAAGTAAAAAACATTTGTTCTCCAAATAAGGTTCCTTGGGTAAATACTGCAGCTAATGTCAGGACTTGCTAGTACACACTTAATAAAAATAAAATAAAATAACATAATATAAATATCAAATGATAGATTGAATTGGTCAGGGTGTGCTGTCAATGATAACACAAAATAAACAGAATTTATTTTTTAATTGTGCCAACGTTTCGGCCTAATTGTAGGCCATCTTCAGGGAAAATAGTAAATTGAGTTGACAGGGGTTAGTTTGACAAGTCACCACAGCCGAGGAACCCGCTATTTGCCTTGAAGACGGCCTACATCAAAGGCCGTTGGCACAATTAAAAAATAAGTTATGATTATTTTGTGTTATCATTTACTGCACCCCCTCACCAATTCAATCCATCATTAGAATTATCCAGTCAACTATTTTCCAACATAAAATAAATATCATTTTTAAAAAAATAGTTATAAAATACCACGGTATAAAAAAAAATCTATAAAAAAATCCCCCAGCTGGGATTCAAACCCGGATCTCCGCCTCACCGTGGCAGCGCTCTAACCATTTGAGCCACCGGGGTCGCTCCCTACCTAGGAGCGGGCAAATCCCGGCTGGGGGCAAATCTTTTCTCTTCAAAATAAAAATATTTAAAAACTAAAGTAATGATTAAAAAATTATTATAAAAAATATTGATTTTGCAAAAAATGTTCTTTGGGTCAATACTCTAGCCTATCTAAGGAAGTTTTTTTTTCGGTATTAAATAATATTTAATGTGTCAATAATGGACACTTGTGGTGTAGTGGTTAGTATACCAACCTTCTACATCAAAGAGAGCGTTTGATGGCCATTGCATTTCTAAAGGGTGTAAAGAATCCTTGGTTACGCCGTACTTCGTAAGGGACGTAAAATCTGGGTCCCGAACAAGTACCGGTGGATTGTTTGAGAACTTTCACTGTATCGTTGTCCGATTAGCCATAGCATCATAAAGTGACGTTAAATGAATAAACAACAACAGTATTTAATTAGTAATTAACAAACGTTTTATTATTCAAAACACGTGTAAACAAGACAGACTGTGACGAATGTTTGGCAGGCGTGGCAATAATTATATTCATTGGATTGAGGAAGGGTTCAAGGACAAATCAATACACTGAGTTAAGTATTTCTTAATCTTCGAGAAGAGTTGTTTTTCTTAAAACACCATTAGAGTTTCCTGTCTTCTAAATTTCCTTTCAATTGTCGAAGAACACTTGTCTTCATAAGTTTACTACAACAGGAAGTATCCTCTCATAGTTTGTTAAGACCTCAAACTATCCATTCAAGAGTAATTTTATATTAAAAAAGGTTAAAAATAAATTCATACGTAAAATTTGGTTTAATTATGGGTATGATAATATTTTTATTTAAAAAAAATTTATTTATTGATATTTACAACTGTATTACAATAATACATCAAGTAAATAGAGAAACTACCCACTGGTAGTACTCAAATCACTAGTTCAACTAAGAAGGTCACGTGGCCATCTTTTCAGACGCCTCGGAGGATTATCGGGAATCGAAGAGGAAGCTAGGTTTGAAACTAGAGGGTTTGAGTGGGAATGAAGTTTCTTATGAAAGGATAGATACCGGGTTCGGGCCAAATCAGCAATAAATGGGACATTAAGGTCGTTATGGATGACTTTATTCTTAACAAAATAAGGAGCGTTGAGGATTTTTCGAAGCATTTTGGCTTGTAGGAATTGGATACGAGAGGAATTCGATGGCTTAGTGGAGCCCAGAGCTCTACTCCTTAAATCCAAATAGGTCGTATGATGGTCATGTAGATGAGGCTTTTGTAGTTAATTGGGAGGTTAGAGCGTTTGTCTAGTAAGTGTTGAAGTAGCCTGAAATGTCGAGTGGTTTCTTGTCTTTTCAGTCTAGTATGAGGATTCCAGGGTAATCGTTAATGATAATACCAAATTTAACCAAGTTTAAATACCAAACTGTAAAGAAAAGAAAATGCTAGTCGTTTCAGGCTAGTCCAACAACCAGTTTCAAATCTAGCAGCCTCTTCAATTCTGATAATCTTCTGAGGAGTCTGAAAAGAAGATGGCTTCGTAGCCTTCTAAGTTGGGTTTGTTATTTGAGTAATACTAGTGGGTCGTTTCTCTGCTTGCCCTTATCCATATCATAATGTATCATTTATTATATTTACTTGTCGTTTGTTTATTTAACGTCTCTTAATGCTTCTATGGATAATCGGACGATGCAACAATGGGAACTCTCAATTTTGCCTATCCAGATTTAATTAGGATATGTATTTTTTACGAGTATCTGACATCATACAGACTCGGTATACCCGTTTAACGTCCCTTCCGAAGGACGGTGTAACCAAGGATTTTTTACACCCTTTACAAAAATCCTATGTCCAACTGCCAGGCTGCGAATCCGCGATCTTGGGCGTAGTAGTTTGTTATGCTAACAATATGATAATATGATTTATTATATTATTATAATACAGTTGTTAATTTCAATAAATGAATTTTAAAAATATATATATTTGTAGATAATTACTATTTTATAGCGAATAATATTTTAAAATTATCAATAGCAAAACAGGCAAAGGACGCGATATCCATCTTGATAAAATTATTGCAAATAGATAGTCGCCCGTTTTTACTCCCACTCTTTTGATTGTAAGAAGAAAATAGTCCATTCCTTGATCGTATAGTCTATGTCTGAGCTACCGAAGCAAACATGTCTGCGCATGATCAGTCAGATTCGAGGTAATTTATATGCTTTTTAATTATGTTTATAATGTATAATTAATTTTAATTAATTAGTGAATAATACAGACGGAAAATTTTAAGAAAGTGTGCGGAGTGCCCGTGTGAAAAATTATTTATAAATTGTCACGTGTTTTTATTAACTTTGTCGTTAAAAATTATGTAACGGAATCTTTAAACTCGATTTTTGACCGATTCAAAAGATCGATTTAAGTTGAAACTATGCACTTTTCTTAAGGACCGATAACAAGAAAATAATTTAATAAGTTCGTCTCGTTGTCCTGAACAAGATCTTCGGGATTAGCGATTTTCATAGCAGAAATTAAGTGTATTGTGCCAAGTTTTCAGTATTTAGAAAAATATTGCTTAATCTTTGAGACAAGGAAATGGCTACTAGAAGGATCAACTGGTTTGTTTCGCATGTTATTACCAGACTAGTGAAATAATAATTTTTATTTATGCTCTTGTTTACGTTTTGGACAAAATATCTCCTCCTTCAGAAGCTACATTTTCTAATTGAGTTGAATATCCTTCGTATCATCTGTGTTAACAATAACTCAGCCTTCACTTAAGAGAAAACAATTCTCAATATGGAAATGGATTCTCCAAACCGTAAATACTAGTAATGAAATATAAAACTGAATATTGTGATGTAGGTTTTGACCATTCCATTCTTTATTAAGAACTTCCCAGGATATCAAAACGAGGAAGAAATGCAATTTAATGATCTTTTAAGTATTTTTATAAACATTTTATATTTTCGTAAATAAATCAAAACGCAATCGGGAAGATTACAATAGAAAGTAATGTGACAATTCCTTTAGGGAGAAAGAGGAATTGGAAGAGGATGGACTGAGGAGAAATGGCGTCCTATTAAGTCGTCCTAGAAAGCCTCGAATAAGTACATACTCGAAATTAGATAACATATACCTAATCCCTCTTATCAAAAATTAGTAGTTAAAAAAAAATAAAACATAAACTAAAAAGTAGACATTTATTTATAATTTATTCATTAAGTTTAAAATAAGAATAGAGTGGTGGTCGTGGGGTGCTTGATGTTAATTGTTGTAAATATTTCATTGACTGATATTGCTAAAAGAAAGTTAAATCATAAAAAACATGTTATGAGAAAAAAAAAGATCGATTATGAAAACGATAAAAAAACAAAACAAAATTGAGTATCAAAACTATCCAAAAATCAAAAGTTACTATATTTATTTCTGCAAAATTATTACAATAAATTTATTGATGATGGAATCTCATCGAAACAATACAAATTTTAGGATCACTGAAAAGAAAGGATATGACCATGGCCGGGGGAGCGAGCCTGATACAGCCAGGATGGCTCAGTCGGTAGAGTCCCAGACTAGCGATCTGGAAGACCCGGGTTTGAGTCCCGTTCCTGGACATATCTTTTCTTTTCAAATAACAATACAAATTTTATTTGAAAATGCTTATTTGTAACGTAACTGCCACATGAGAAAATTTAAAATATAAATGGATAATTCTTTTATATATAATTATGCAGTAATGTTTAAATTGTAAAATTATTCAGTAATATTTACATAGTAATATTCACCGTATATCTATCACACACACACACACACACACACACACACACACACATAAGTTTGAAATGTTTTTTTAAAGATATGTTAAACGTGACTTCTCTGACTTGGCGATGAATTCTTGAACATATGAGAGCTGGTGACATTCAGAATTTTGTAGCTTGACATTTTAGTTCTTTATTCTTTTTTGTTTTTGAAACTTCCAACTCGGCTTCTCAAGACTTTGTCGGATTTTTTTCGTTATAACAGACACCATTATTTTTTTTTTTACACGAAAAATATCTAAATTTATTTTATTAAACAGATTAGCCTAGCTTTATATCTATATTGTTTTATATCTTAATATCCTTATAGCTCATTAATGATATTTATAATCGAAAAATGAAGTAAAAAATAATTCAATATGTAAAATTGTACTCATAGCAGTTTATATCTAACGGCTTGAATTTTTTAATCCTCGACACGGATTATACTTTTTGTATTAATTTATGATAATTTTTTAAATTATAATTTATTTAATATTTAAATATATTAATTTATTATAATTGTAATAAATATTATTATGATATTAAATTTTTACGAATTATAATATATATAAGAAGCGAGGGGATGGTTGACTGGAAGATGAAGTAAGGAAAAAAATAGTTGGGGGTGCAGTCAAATAAAACACAAAATAAGTGGGTACTTATTTAATTATGTGCCGACGTTTTGACCCACTTTGTGGTCATCTTCAGTGCTAAGAAAGAAAAACAGACAAAATAAAAATTCTTTCTTATCCCTGAAGATTACCCACAAAGTCACATCGGCACATAATTAAATAAGTACCCACTTATTTAGTGTTTTATTTGACTGAACCCCCAACTATTTTTTTCCTTATACTATATATATATATATATATATATATATATATATATATGAGTCGTGAATATGAAAAGTAATTTATCTCTCTAGTATTAAGAAAATAATTGAATAACTTGAATAACCTTTAAAGAAATAATTATAGAAGGTTATGGAAGGTTATCCTTAGTAGCGTAATAAAGAGGGAGATAAAAATTTGTATCAGAGATAAAATGTTGTTATCTAGGAGGCTGCTCTGTCGTCCCAATCAGCGTTTGTCAGTTCCGAAAAGCAAGACCGTTAAAATATAAGTATAATATAATATAAGTATATATATATATATATATATATATATACAGAGAGAGAGAGAGAGAGAGTGAGAGAGAGAGAGAGAGAGTGAGAGAGAGAGCGAGAGAGAGAGAGAGATTAAGAGAGATGTATATAAATAAATTAGTATTGTTTTTGTTCTTTCTACATGCACATCTAAACCCCACGCTTACAATTGTAATTATATAAGGATATATAAGACACTCTCAGGACTAACTTTTATTTATTTATTCATATTTTTATTTTTAATAACGACGGGGTTAGAATAGAGTCGAGAATCAATGCTTTATTATAGCCATAACTAAAGCCAATTGTGTGATTATGGCCAATTGATAATATATCAATTATGTAACGGATACCTACATCGCTCTTACATGTAATATAATTTTATTCTAGTATTTGAGTATTAAAATGAAACATGTGTAAACAGCTCTGAGGTGATATGCTGAAGGTTCAAATTAAAGACCGGGTGTGGAGAAAAAACTATGTAATCTGTTAACAGTCGTAGGTGTGATCTTGAGACCCTCCTGGGTCTCAACCAATCTCTATAAAGTGGGTATCCTTAACTAGGGAAAAATACCAAATAACTGTAACGCCCGTTGAGCGACGTTGTCTCTGTACAACCGTTGTCTCAGAAACCGTAGCATTTCTATCATGTATTGAAAACTTCATGGTTCATGCTTTGTAGTGGTATAGGAGCTAAAGTGTAGGTCAAAATTAACTTGTTTTCAATTTCTGTCTGTTTTAATTTTAAACGTCTTGAAGGAAGACAAGACTACAGTTTTAACATATTTTATTTTATTTTATTTGGTACTAATTTTTAAATATTTGAAAAGAAAAGATATGTCCAGGATATTCCAGATCGATAGTCTGGGACTCTGCCATTTGAGCTATTCTGGCCCTAATCAAGCACGGTTCTCGGTCGTGGTCATATATTTTCCTTTCATTGATTCTAAGTCCCCGCATTCTCGCATTTTTACGAAGTATACGAGGGGAAGAATGTTCTTTGAACATTATTTCAATTGGAATTTAGTTGACTTATGTCATTATAATTTATTTGTTACTAAATTTAAATTAAAAAAATTAAAGAACATATCTTTTCTGTTCAAATAAAAATACAGTTTTAGTACTTAGTTAAGTTAATATAATGTTTTGTATGTCCTGGATATTTGGATAGCATGTCATTATTCCATCTAATGTGAAGACATCAAGAACTATGTATGCCTGCGGAAGCAGTACCAAGTCAGGCAGGTTTCAGGTCGAAGAGTAAAACTAATAAGGCGTATAGGGTCAAAAGCGGATAACTCCGAAATTTCAAAAAAATTAATGTTTCACATCCAATAGTCAAGTTAAGCAATTTTGTGGAACACGACACTTCACCACCTTATTTGCCTTGGTTTTAGTCCGGTTTTTGACATCATGTTTCGGCAACATAATGCATTGATTGACTATACAAGCGACAAATGTGATAAAATCAATGCGATAAAATTGTAATTTTAGAGTCCGCTTTTCGATCCTGAATGGCTCAATATGTTGGGTTTTGATTGTATTATGTTGAATTTTCCCTTTATTTTTTACAAATGATAATTAATCTTGAACAGTGAGCAATTTTTTGTTTGTAAAGCTATTAAAAATGTCATCCGTTACATACAGCTTCGTCGCAATATAACTGACTTCTCGTTACGTATTGTCTGGCGTACATTACTTGTAAAGTTGTGCTTTTTTCGCTAAAAGTTTCTTTTTACGTTGATTCGCAAGGTCCCGGGTATAGCCGAGATCTAACCTTGGTAACAAAAAAAAAAGTGCAAAAAAAGTTGTATTTTATTAGAACTATTTAAAACAGTATACTCCTTTTTGTTTTTTGTTTAGATTTAGCGCAGATCTCGGATTTTTTATGATCACATAGCCGTTTATATGACTTAATTCAAGTTTATTCATTGCCTCGTAATTAAGATTATTTAAAACGATATTAATAATGGTTTTTATTCAGCTACAAGATAAATTTGAACTCACATAAACTTCTTATCTACCCTCCACAATATTGGATATTTCTTTTAAATGTGAAATATTTCATAACCGTTTCTATTACGGTAATATTTAACTAGGTCAAAATGGTTAATAGTCATCCAATTATAGCAGTTTCATGCATAGACTCCTAACAAATATATAAATAAATAACAAAGACCTAACCAGAGACACGACTTGTGTTCTACTGGTTAGCATAACAAATTACTAAGCCCAAGATCTCGGGTTCCGAGCCCGGCAGGTGGCCCTAGGTTTTTTTAAAGGGAGTAAAAAATCCTTAGTTACGCCGTCCTTCAGAAAGGACGTTAAACGGTCAGGTACTCATTAAAAATCCCTATCCTAATTAAACCAGGATACACAAAATTTATAGTTCCCAATGTCGCATCGTCCGACAGCCATAGCACCAAAAAGTGACGTCAAATGAACAAACCGCCTAACCAGAATGGTGCTTTAACTGACTGCAATGCGAATTATGAGACTTCACTAAAATATGTAATTTTTTTCATTTCTTCAAATCTTTTGGATTTGAACTAATTACTAACACGTGGCAAATCCTTAACTTAACAATTAATATTTTATTTTTTTCCAAATAACACTATAACAATTATAATTATTCGCTAAAATACCACTTTTTTAATAAAACAATATTAGCATAAACATTGTTATTGGTTTTAAAATTTATTGCATCTTGGATTCAAAGATAATTTATCACTTTATCACAATTTGTTTTTATCAAATTTCAATTTTTTTAGATTTAATCAACTCTATAGTGTTTGTTAATTTAAATTATTGATTGCTGATTTAATAATTTTGTGATTTTTCGTTATTGATAGCAGGTTCCCATGTCCTTTGTAAATATAACGATTTATTAAGTTCATTAACGGTTCAGGAAAGAAGAATGTAAAAGTGAATGAACAGTACATGAACAATCTAAACAACAGCCATGAACTAGAGACATCGCAACACTCCAAAGAGAACATATCCAACCCGCATATCCCACTGAGATATCTGGAATATTGTGCATTCGGTCCTTCAGCTGATTGGTATTTTTTTTTACTAGTGATGTGAGATTTTGATCTTGTTTATGTCATCTTCTCGAATCAACAGTCTGAAAAGCCCTTACAACTAGGGACAGAACATTAGTTAATTATATTGCAACACGAAGTTCATATGAATACCTTTTTTTTTTCTGATACGTTTTATTTTTCTTGTTCTGATGATAGATTAATAGATAGATAAGTTTATCTCACAACTGTGGTATATAAAATAATTATAAAATAGAACAGCAGGTCAGTGACGTACGCAGAGAAGGGATCAGGGAGATATTTATGAAAATAAACAAATATAAAGTATGTATTTATGTTTATATACATATAATATAAACAAGGAACATGATAAGAGGCACTTGGACCCAGTTGCATTTAAGGACGTTTCTTATTAAGCCTTATCTCAAATATTTAATTGCATATAACAGTCTACAAATGTTCACTGAATTGGAAAATATTCATCATATTCCGGTTCAATGCCACGATTAAAACAATATCCCACTTAACATGTGAATTAATTTAATTTAGTATTTAAATAACTAATTAACTAAATTTATTTATTTAATCTACTCCTCTTCTATATTAGGATCGGTGTGAGGATCTCTCCTGTAGAGCCTAACCCATGACTGTCTCTCCTGCAACAATCGTCTTCTCCTTCCCCATTCCAAACCTCTTCTGTCAAAGGCCTCCTGGGATTGCGCCTTCCCAAGTCTTCCTTGGTCTTCCCTTCGGTCTTGTACCTTCCACCTTCGTCTCAAATACTGCCTTTGCCACACTGTTTTCTGCCATTCTGGAAACGTGGCCGAACCATCACAGCTGATGTTCCTCGATGATATCCCCAGCTGGCCGAAGCCCCACATTGGACCGTATTGTTGTTTCGCACTCGGTCTCTTCTGTTCTTCCCTTCCATTCTTCTTATATATTGCATCTCCATGGCTTGGATTTGGCTCTTGTGCTTTTTAATTAGAGGCCAAGATTCACTTGAATATGTGAGAATCGGTAAGAAGGTGTATTTAAATTTAATTTAATTTAGTTAATTATTTATTTTTATTAATTATGTTAATTATTTTATGTTTTTTTTCATCACGTTTATATATATATATATATATATATATATATATATATATATATATATATATATATATATATTTATATCACGTTTATCCATTAGGTTTTTAATGTTTTTAATTAGTTTTTAAAGTTATCCACTTTAATGGGGCTGGGAGAGTCCCAGGAAGGTATGCAGATCCAAATAATTATCTACCATAACTAGATTTGAATCTGGAACTTTCAGCACAGAATCTCAACTCTACACACTAAAATTTTTAATCAATGGCATGGATACACTCGGAACTCGACTGGACTTCCCACAATGCCTCAGCCCCCCCCCCCAATAACAATACCTTATTAGTCATTATCGATATAAAACACCTTCCATGCATGGGAAAAGAACAGTAAAAGTTATTACGAAATAAACACTACATAAACATATACAGGGTGCTTCAGGATTTAATGGCCAAACTGAAAATTTGAACTAAGGAAATCAAAACAAGACAAAAATTTCCTATGAAGGTATGTCCGCAAACGCTTTGTTTAGGAGATATTCACATCTAAAGATTTCATTGTTACGAATTATTTAGGCAAAGTAAATAAATAAAGCTTAATTTATTTGTTCTAACTACTTTATTTATTAAATGTAAACCATTGACATTCATATTAAATGTTCAAAGTTGCAATCAGACCAGGGACGAAGATCTTTAGGATCGCTGGAAGGCCTACAAAGGACTGAAATAAATCGGTATGAATTGTAAACATTAGGTTTATCATTCAAAAAACGTTTTAGAGGTGTCCACAGTTACTCACGCCCAGATAATCGAATCCCTCTGGGGTGAAAAGAAACGTCGTAAAAAGATAGAATCAAGAGGGAGATGTTGGAATCCTATCTTTGCGAATTTATTCGCAGGAGGATAAATGAAAACCTTGTTTCAAATGATATTGGAATACATTGGTGAATTTTCTCAGATTTAGGTGTATCTCTTGGTTAATTTTTAAGGTTATCTACAAAAAAAAAAATGTTCCACTGCAATCCGTGAAGGATGCGGGGTTCAGTCCATGGTAATTATTCCCCAGGTTATCACTTCGAATTGAAACACAAGTTTTAACTTTTCTTTCATAAAGGAAAACTAATTAAATTGGACAAACCAAATATTATTTTATTATTATTAATAATTGTTTTTTCCAAAGCAAGTACTTGAATGTTTATAATCAATTTGACACTCCAAAATGGGTAATTATTCCGCAGGTGGTCGCTTTGAGTTGAGTTACAACAAGCTTGAACTTTTCATTCATTTCTCTTTTAATAGTTTCCAAAAATACAAGCTGTAGTGTGGAAAAGAGAATGTAATTAAGGCAATGAGTGGATTTCGGTAATCATTTCATAAAAAAATGAACGTTTCAACAAACATATAATTCATCTATACTTCGAAATGTTAGTTGAAACTTTTATTTCTTGATGAAATGGTTACCGAGCCTGTACGATGTCAGGTACTCGTTAAAAACCCCTGTCTTAATTAAACCTGGATAGGCAAAATTTAGAGCTCCCACTGCAGCAGCGTCCAATTAGCCATAGCAGCATAAAGGGAAGTTAAATAAAATAAATAAACAACCTTTCATGAATTGTAATAGTATATATATTTATGTATTAATAGAATATCTAAATTAATTAACAAATTTAGATAACAGAAAAAAAGTAGTTCAGTAATAATTTGTGATATATTTTGTAAATACTGACAACATTAGCTAAGAAAGAACGGGTTTAGGATTGATTTGGTGGTCCTAGATGGTCCTTGGAAGGGCTATTAAGTGCATACCTAGCAAGATGAGAAAGTTGGTTGGGGGGGGCCACCTGGCTAGGCTTTCAAATATATTAATAGCTATCTGACCTGACTAATCGTTTGTACCTCCTTAAACTATCCATCTACATTATTATGTAACGCTGCTCAACGCGGGAGCTCATACATAAACATGAGTTCCTGCTCGGCGTATCCAGTTCACGTCGGGATCCATTGAGTTGAGAAAACAAACAACACGTATATAAAAATAAAAGATTTACTTTGCGAAATAGAATCAATTATTGAAAAATAAACTCGACCTTTTTAAATGTAATCGATTCTAAAACATTCCGATGATAAGTAAATTGTGAAAACGCTGATTTTTATTATAATAATTATGTATAGTCAATATAGTTAATATAATTATGTATTTTGGTACTTATGTAGAGACTTTCTGTATCGAAAATAATGAAGACCTTATGGTTAATACACAGAACCTGACATAGTTCTTTTACCAAAAAATAAAGAATAAAATGGGCAACGAACTTTTAACATATAGAGAGTAAAAAGGTGATAAAGTGAAGGGAAAAGAACAGTAAAAGTTATTACGAAATAAACACTACATAAACATATACAGGGTGGTTCAGGATTTAATGGCCAAACTGAAAATTTGAACTAAGGAAATCAAAACAAGACAAAAATTTCCTATGAAGGTATGTCCGCAAACGCTTTGTTTAGGAGATATTCACATCTAAAAATTTCATTGTTACGAATTATTTAGGCAAAGTAAATAAATAAAGCTTAATTTATTTGTTCTAACTACTTTATTTATTAAATGTAAACCATTGACATTCATATTAAATGTTCAAAGTGATTTCCTTGAGCATTCAGACAGGCTGCGGCATCTTACTTCAACAGCAGCAGTAGCGGAACGGGCCTGGATATGTGTTATTGTATCAGAAGGCTCAATTATCCTTCTTCGTATAGAATTAAGGTCATTCACTGGCCTTCCATAGACTTTTTGTTTAATGTCACCCCAAACCAAAAAATCCTGTGGTGTCTGGTCTGGAGAGCGAGCAGGCCATGCCACTGGTCCTGCACGGCCAATCCATTGATTAGGATAATTAGCATTTAGCCATTGTCGTGGAGCTATTCCGTAATGTGCAGGACACCATCTAATTGAAACCACATGTTCCTTCTCAGTTCAGTGGAATATCTTCGTTAACTAAATCGTGGTAATCATTATTAAGAAATTCAAAAAATGTGTTCGCATTGAGTCGAGGTGGTAAGAAATGCGGGCCTATTAAAATATTGTGAAACTCGTGCTGAAAATGATGCTGACGAATTGCATGGGGATTTTCATGCAACCAGAGATGATTATTTTTCTGATTTAAGATACCTCTTCTTGTGAAGGTAGCTTCATTTGTCCATAAAATTTCCCCTGAAAAGTGTGATCAGCTTGATTTTGAAACCAATCTGAAAAATTTCTTCTTTGCCGTAAATCTTGCGGTAATAAATTTTGTACCCGTTGATAATGATATGGGTAACGTCCATCTGCAATGAGAGTTCTCCATACTGTAGTTGGCGTAACATTTAATTCTGCTCCAGCTCTTCGGACACTGGCAGATGGATTATCATCAGTAATACAGTCGCACTCCTATTGTACCTACAGTCGCACTAATATTGTAATACAGTCGCACTCCTTTCTTCGTTTCGTAAAGAGCCTAAAATACCATCAGCGTGTGGTACGACAGCTAATGTACCAGTTTCTCTAAGACGTTGAAACGTAGAGTTAAAGGTAGACTTACTAGGTAATCTTTTATTTGGAAATCGCATGGAATATTCACGACGGGCAGCATTGGCATTACCATTGGAAAAACCGTACACAAACACCATATCGGCATATTCAGCATTAGTATAAATGGTATAATGAGTACTCTGCGAAAGCCTCAAACAAACTGATAAATGTTATTGATAGTTCTATTCTTATTATGATTTGTTATTGATGTTCTATTCCAAACAGTATTAATCCTAAAGTCCATAGTTTGTGTACAGTTAGGGAGACAAGGTCATATTAGTATTCTATCTAAATTTATTTCCTAAACAAAGCGTTTGCAAACATACCTTCGTACGAAATATTTTTTTCTTGTTTTAAGGTCCTTAGTTCATGTTTTCAGTTTGGTCACGGCTGCTGTTGAAGAAAGATGCCGACCCAGTCTGAATGCTCAAGGAAATCACTTTGAACATTTAATATGAATGTAAATGGTTTACATTTAATAAATAAAGTAGTTGGAACAAATAAAATAAGTTTTATTTATTTACTATGCCTAAATAATTCGTAACAATGAAATCTTTAGATGTGAATATCTCTTAAACAAAGCGTTTGCGGACATAGCTTCGTGGGAATTTTTTTTCTTGTTTTGAGGTCCTTAGTTCAAATTTTCAGTTTGGCCAGTTAACCCTGAAACACCCTGTATAGACAGACAAACACTTCACACACCAATTACGGTCCAGTCCTAACAAGAAGCCAACGCTAATTTACTAAAATGGCTGAACATAAACATGTACACCATAATCTCAACTGTGACTTAACAGTGTTGTCTGTCTATAAAACAATATTATATACAAAAGAGGAATTTCTTCAACACGAACATAGAATGAATAGAAAAATACTTAAAAAGCTGATCTTGGTGGCTCCTCCAGGTGAAGAGAGAGGAGAAGGCAGGTCCAGACTGCGGCGTTTGGACGACCTGGAAGCAGACCTTCCAGGTTCCCTGGGGGTGAGAAAATTGAGAAGAGCAGCAAAGATCGGTCAAAGTGGAGAAATACGAGGAGGCCGAGGTCCTCTGTGGACCGTAGCACCGTGTGAAGAAGAATATAGATTAAAAAAAAATAAATATATATATATATATATATATATATATATATATATATATATATATATATATATATATATATATATATATATGTACAACTATATAATTCAAGAAACTCGAAACAGAAAATACTGTCCAGCATTAGTAATGTTATTGATGCTAGTTTTTTGTGTCACGGAGAATATTAAGAAAGGAAATATTGAATTATCTAATTAAATACAAATTATTATTTTTTAAATTTAGTTTAACACATTATTTTTATAGTTACTAGGGAGTATTCCAATTATTCAATAGTTCAAACCACAGTTAACCTCGTTATGTATATAATTTTCTCGAATATTCCACTATGGTCTACGTTTCTTCAACTCTTATCTGTATCTTATCCGCCTTCTCAGCACCTGAGTCTGCTTCATTCTTGCACTATATTTTTCTTTCTTTTTTTCAATATCTTTTTTCCACGCCCGTTTTCTTAGGTGCTTTTGATAACTCATAGATTTTTCCAATTTTTTTAGTAATCTTAGGCTCCTCCATGTTTTTTCACTTCTACTACGAAATTATTCTTTAATTTTTTTTTTTTTTTTAGAAAAACCAGTTAATTATTAATCAGTCATTGTTAATTATTAATTCCGAACCACTTTGTAAGAAAAAATGTATAATAACACTTTTTCTGGAACATTAAAACTTTTTATCGGTTAAGTCCCCCATTTTTAGATCCGAATACATATTGTATTTATTTATTTACACTTGTATACTTATTATTTTATTTATAGTAATTTATATTCATACTTTTATATTTATATTATTTAAAAAAATCAACTTTAATCGAGTCATCATTTCAACAATCCCCCGATTTAAGTATGTCTAAATGTATATAATTGTTTATAACAGTTTTTGTAAATATTTAATTGTTTTTAAGTGAGTAAAATTTGGCAGATGTCAACAGGTATGATAAAAAGTGAAATCGTGTTCAATCTTAGTTAAAATGTTTTATCTTAAACCGAGCAACATGCATTAAGAAATGTAAACATCAGAAACGTAAATAGTTTAAATAATGTTGTTAAACCTAAATAAATTAAATAATCTAATGCTTGTTTTCATTTAAAAAATATATTTTTGTAACTACTCTTATTTATGAAAAATATTTGTGTTACGACGTTCTTTGATTGCAATTTAAAATAAAATATTACGTACCTTTAATGAATAAAAAAAAAGTTACAAAGATAAGATCAATGAATGAATAATTATAATATAATAATAGAATTCTTTTTAGGAGAACCCTAGTAAAAAATGATAGTTTAGAGTATTTTCTGTAATAACAATAAAAGGCTTAGCGAACCCAAAGACTCGATGCCGATACCACTCAGTGGATTTACAGGATGTCAAATAGTCGGCAGGATCATATTTGGTCCATTGATATTCCATTGTACTTCAGGGAAAGAGATCAAGGCACTCTTGGTCCTTCTGATCCCAAACAGCCATAATTCATGGATTTAAACCTATTTTTATTGCCCTTGTACCTGATTGAACATTGGTGGGAAGGGAACTTGTGAATTGGTCCCAAGGTGACAGGTTATTGAGCTATTGGCAACCTGCCGCTGTACCATGGAACCATGGTTCGTAGCGCGTTTGAAGGCTTGGCAATTGGAGACTGTGGTACTGTAAGTTTCTTGGTCATAGAAATAGAAAGAATAAAAAAAATATCTAAAATTAACCGAAATATGCCTTTTAGGATCATGCTGCAAATAATTTAATTGAAATATTTTTCGATCTCTTTAGAATATATATCTCAATAAATATATAATAAATGATACAGTTCTCAGTCATAACGGAATTATAAAAGGATCATAAAAGATTATGAATGAGATATAAAAACCTTGAATAGATAATATTATTCATTATTTTAATGACCTTTGAGATAATAAAAAAATTGTGATTTTTCTATCGCAATGAATGACATAACAGTTTTGGGTGTCATACGTAATTTTCAACTAACTGCGTTCCAAATATTATATATTATGTATAAATATAAATTTATATATGAATAGAATTATCTAAAACGCGAAATACAAGAATTAAACAATAAAGTCCTTCGTTTTGGATAAAATCTCTTGTTGAATTATTTTAATTATTGGTACATTTAGCCATTTGTACTTTTACCAAATCCGTCGTACTTAAAGATACTTAATATCAATCTAAAATATTTTTCTAAAGTTTACTATGTAAATGTTTGTAATAATAAAACACTTGTATGTTTTCATTTACTGAGATCCCATAAGCATTATGATTAATTATTGTAAACAATTTATTCCTTCAACGAAAACATTAGAAATGATATTTACATTTAATAATCGTAAATCTCAATAAGAATATTCCAACGGAATCTCCACCGAATATAATCCTTAACAATGCCACAACAAACATTAAGGTAACCTTGCATAATTAAACCACATTAATTATTGTATTAATTAATTATAGATGTGATGCGAAAATTGTATACATTCTTAAAAAAATATTCAAATAAACTTAATTAAAATTTAATTTTATTTACCCACTTCGACTCGATTTAAGGAATTTAAAAGATCTTTAATGAGACTAAAGTAATAGGATATATAATTCAAGTATGTAAAAAAAATCTAATACCACTTACTTAAACATATCAATGTTTTTTAAAACATTATTTATTGATATTTACAACTCTTATAATAATACAACAAGTAAATAATATGAACGGTACATAATGGCATGATATAAAGGCAAATATAGGATATTAGTCAAATAACAAATTCAACTTAGGTCACGAGACCATCTTCTTTTCAGAGGGCTATCAGAGCTTTATCAGAAATTGAAGAAGTTGGAAGGTTTGAAACTGGTGGGATAGAGTGGGAATAAAGTTTGTTATGAAAGGACTGGGACAAATTAGCAACAAATGTAACAATGAGGTCTTTGTGGATTATTTTGTTCGTTACACGGTAAGAAGCATTGAGGATTTTGGATTATAATTATTGGATATGAGAGGAATTCGATAGGTCTAATAATAGACATCTATATGAGTCTTATGTAATTAATTAATAACTATACGAGTCATATGTAATTGGGAGCTTAGAGGATTCATCTAGTAAGCGTTGCACTAGCCTGCAACGGCGAAAACAAACAATATAAAATGTCTTGGAAACAACTCGTGCATGCAAATTTTTGCTCCAAGTGTCGTCGCGACTGAGAAAGAATTTGGCCTTGTAGGATTTCCTCTACAACGTGTTTTCTTGAGCAGCATAATTATCTCGGAATATACTTGTTTTGCTTCTCCTAGGGTAAATAAAGTATATAGCAGTATATTATTAATTGGTATGTTCTAGAGGAGGTATGTTCTAGGAGGTGTGTTCAAGTGAAGGTGTTTACAAATACTTAGTGGAACACTTAAGTAATTATTTCTAAGTGAAATCATTGACTTATTTCTTAAAGAAGTTCAAGAGCAATTTGGAAGGTTCTAATAACAGTAGCAGTTAAAATAACTAAGATAATAATAAATGTATGCTAAAATTTGTGTATACTGTTTTGCTTCATTCTACGTAATAAAGGAAGTATTCCAATTGCGAAATTTGTGGTTTTTAAATTCAACTTAAATTCCTATTAAATAAAAGAAACTATACCATTAACACCCAATAAGGGCATAGGCCTCAATACATAACAGAGACTACTGTTTCAAAGACGACAATTGTGCAGGGAGGTGTCTTCTTCGAGATTAGGCTCAAAACCCAGGTTTTCTTCCCAATTAAGGGTACCCACTTTGTGGAGGCTAGATGAGCACTAGGAGAGTCAGCAGATCCCAAATCCATCCAATGTCGGTTTTGAACCTTGGGTCTTCAGCACGGCTCTCTACACACAGGTTTACGCTAATCCCTTATGTATCAATATACATTTTAAACATCTCTAAATAGATTTTACGTGGTTTATTATAATTTATTTGTGGATTGCTGTAAAAACTAAACGTATCTCTTTCTCTTCGTGGTGATTTCATGAACACCAGAAGAGGTGTTGAATTATGAATTATTTTAATTTTTGGTACATTTAGCCATTTGTACTTTTAACAAATCCGTCGTATTTAAAGATACTTTCTGAATATCAATCTAAAACATTTTTCTATAGTTTACTATGTAAATGTTTGTAATAATAAAACACTTGTATGTTTTCATTTACTGAGATCCCATAAGCATTATGATTAATTATTGTAAACAATTTATTCCTTCACCGAAAACATTATAAATATTATTTCCATTTAATAATCATAAATCTCAATAAGAATACTCCAACGGAATCTAAACCCCAGCGAATATAAACCTTAACAATGTCATAACAAACATTAATGTAACCTTACATAATTAAAGGTACCTAACTTAATATTCATATTATAAACATTTCCCATTATACTTTTATACCTACATACAATAATAATTCATTTGACCTTAAAGGTTTCCATAATTATAAATACATAAAAAGAGAATTTATTGTATTCATTGTATGTTGTCTGTTTTTCTTTCTTAGCCCTGAAGATGACCCACAAAGTGGGTCGAAACGTCGGCACTTAATTAATAAGTATCCACTTATTTAGTGTTTTATTTGACTGCACCCCCAACTATTTTCTTCCTATAAATACATAAAGCTACTTGATTTTGACAAAAACTGGAAAATCAGAATCTGTAGTTTATCGGAAGCACTAAATTTTGAAAAAAAAATTAATCGAATTCTTTTGAAATTCCTTACGATTATTAAATTTTAGACTTATTTAATAAACTGTGAGCGATATTTCACACGAAAATCTATATTGAAATTATAGAAAATTTTATTTTTTGAAATTGTAACTAATTTAAAAACACAAAATTATATTTTAAGATTGCTGAGGAGCCGAGCTGTTTGTAGTACTCATTAAGCCGCAAATTTGAGAATACTACAATTTAAAATATATTTTACATTTTAGAAGTTTACTACTTCGATTTTAATGTTTACAGTTAACTATCCTTATGGCATTATGCAAAGCAATTTTATGGTAAAGTAAATGTCATGTACGTAAGGAAGAGAGGTTAAATGGAGAATTAATGCGCATATTTAAGTAAGTTTAATAAAATTTTTAACGATTATTTTATGGAAATGTACAGAAAATTAGAAATGGAATGAATGAATCGTGTTGTTCGATCATAAGAGGCTGGCTGAAACCCAACAATTGCGTCGCCAATTCCCAAGGACACACTTAACGCATTTAATCAAAACAAACATCCGAGGAACGTAAAAGATATAACAAACGCATAGCGTGGAGAGAATTTCATAACATGTTATCTATTTTTCTGTGGGGAATTTAAAAGAGATTAAGAAAATAATAGTTGAAAAAAGAAGTTTGTCAGCAATTACTTGTTTCGTCAACTCATTATTTAAGATGATTGCCAATTTTGTTCTATTATTTCAATAAAAGCTATTTTGAAATAATTTTCACCAATCGCATTCTAGTTTTGATTTTTTTTTTCAAAGAAATTTAATTTTTTTTGTTATATAACATCTGGCAAACTATAATTGTCAAGAAGAAGAAAATGGTCCGCATGAAGGTAAAAAAAATTCTTAAAAGGGAGAACTGTTTATTGGAAAGCCAACGTTTCGGTCCACATTGCAGGTCTTCAGGGCTTATAATGGGGCTACTAGTTAAGCTATGTAAGCCTGCATTGTGGGTTGAAACGTTTACTTTCCAATAAACAGTTCTCACTATTTAATATAATTTCTTAAGCCTTTTCTTCTTATAATTTTGACTCATTATTGGATTTGTATCATTCATTTATAAAATATAAGCACTAAAGTTATCTGTTAAAATATGATGCAATACTTTTTAAAAAAAGTGTTTGAAATTTATAATTGTTTTTTCCAACTAATCATGAATTTTGTTAAATAAATAAATTAAATAGATTATTGATAATCGTCGTATTCGTACTGTCTCCTTTTGGAACTTGGTGTTCTGAAGCTAATATTGATAAGTCGAATATTTGCTTTTTGGCGCCCGAACTGGGAGATTTCTTAACGTTTTCACGGTTGCAGTAATAATTTTAACTATTTATATTAACTATAAGGCCGTTTTTGACGTCTGAATTTAATCTGTAACCTTCCGTTAAGTTAGGGGGAAGGTTCTAGCCACTGATAATGCGACCCCCTTGTAAAATCGTACCGATATAGGTACGCGTATTTAATTATATCATATCTTTCATATGATATAATTATCTTTTATATCTAATATTTGATATCGGGCATATCTTTTCTCTTCAAAATAAAAAAAATTAAAATTAAAACCACTATCTAATAAATTATAACAAGTTCCTAAAATTAAAGTAATGTCCAAAGAACATTCTTTCTCGTGCATACATCGCAAAACTTGCGAGAACACGGGGACATGGGATCAGAGAAAAGATTTGTCGCCGGCTGGTATCAACTCCGGTAGAGTCCTGTCGCGGTAAGACAGAGGACCCGGGTTCGAATCCCGGCCGGGGGCATATCTTTTATCTTCAAAATAAAAATATTTTAAATTAAAACAATTAACTAATAAATTATAAAAAATTGTATTTAATTATAGATTGAAATGAATTTTTATATGTAGATATTTGTTCAAAAATAAGTTTGACTGGATAGATTTATTTATTCAACAAATCCGGAACCACAACATGGTGATAAAATCAGTCATTTTGTACGGGATTGAGACATGTCTCCCTAACCGAGAACAATTATTGAAAACAGAAAGAAGAATCCCGTGGGCTCAAGGAAATACAGGAAGACTACTGGACAACACCAAATCAAGGAATAAATATGGAGATGAAATACCTAGAAACCGAAATAAGAATCAGAAGACTAAATTCTACGGGGACATGGTAAGAATGGACAAAGATAGACTAAACAAGTCTTTGACAAAATTCGCGAATACAAGAGCGTAGGAGGGTATTAAAACAAATACAGAGAGGAAACAGAAAAATTAAAAATAGCAGACAAAGACTGCCTAGATACGGAACAATGTGGGAAAAAATTAACAGAAATCAAAGTTCTTGTGGAAAATGAAAAAAACCGAAGGCATCCTTTCATTGCATTTCATTCCTTTCGTTGCATGGTTGCAAGAAAGGAAGCTAAGGCACGCAGAAATAGTGAGAAAATACTGGGAGAAAAGGTGGGCGAAAATGAGAAAGGAAAAGTAATGATATTCGCGTGGTCCTAAAGGCCGTTTCGTGAAACAAAATAAAAGAACATATTAATAAGAAATAAAATATAAGAAAAAATAAAGGAAAAAGAAAGAAAGGAAAAGGAAAGAAAGAAAATTCCAGAAGTAGGGTACAAGGTTAGGAGGTGTAAAAAAAAATGGCTTCAAGGCTTTTTATCCAGTTTTGGGGTCATTCATCTGACGTGCCCATTTTATATAAATAAAATATGAAAGGCATTTTGCTACTGTGCTTTGAAAAACTTAGTTGATTGAAATATAATATATGCTGCGGCTTGTTTCATAGCAGTGTTCTGAAAACTATATATGAAGTTCATTGAATCTAGATCAAAGTTTTTTTTTTCACCTTTGTTAAAGTTCTTTCCTTTTTATGGCACGATGTCTTCGCGTATTCTGATAGGTGCGTTCAACCGTATCCCCTCATTGGGTTGAAGCAGCATTGGCATCATCTATGATTCTTGGTGTTATTTTTAGGATTAAATACTTTAATCTCATTAAATATTTAGATAAAATTTGTCCTAACTGTCATGCTCACACCTTTCATTTTGTGATTTTCTTTAATGTTGTGAATTGTAATAAATAAAATATTTTCTGTTAAAACTATATTTTAAAAGACTAGAAATCTGGTTTTTAAAAAATATCATGTTACGAAGAGATGATGTATAATAAAAAAACCTGTACTACCACTAGCACCGCCGAAAGGGTTCTGGGTTCGGTAAATGGTAGAGGCTGTACTGTTTTTAGAACATATATTGTGCAGGGTGGTGATTTGTTAGATCACTATCAACCTTCATGTTTTGTAGAGGCTGGGCGAGCCCCAGGAGGGTTTGTAGGTCACAAAAGGTCCGTCAGGGGCTGTTAACAGATTAAGTAATTTATCTGCCATAGCCGGATTTGGATCTGGAAATAGCAGCATAGCAACTGAACACACTACATACTTGGCTAACTTTCTCTCAGTTATTTATTAAAATGTGGTTTTATAATTTAATATAAAATATATAATTTGTGATTATATTTAATTTAACCATGAATTAAAAGCGATGAAATGGTATAGAAGAAGAAGGTAAATACAATACCTTTAAATAGATTAATAGACAAATACAGTCGTGATAACAATGACGATTCTTATCAACAACGATTTCAAAACACAAATAATTTTATTGCATTAATAACTCACACGATACTAATAAAATTACTACGAGTGCATAAACCATAAGAAGCCAAAACCATGAGGTCAAGACGTGCATAAATTTCTGTAACATACTTATCATTGACCGCCGGTAATAATTACAGATGTCATGTACTGACTATATGAAATTTCATAAAAGATAATAAAACAATGATTTACCAAGATCCGGAGATGTTATTATGTCACACCGATCAGCGATATGGTTTTCTCCAGACTAAATAATGCGGTATTTCGTGATCAAGTTGCTTTATGTCAGTGATTATAACACCCTCTTTTAATTACCACACTCGTCTTCGGCTCACTAGTGAGGGAAAGTAACAGCCACTTATATCGAATTTGACAATCAGCACTCTCTTATTTTAAGTGTTAAATGGCGGTATTATAATATTATTCATTTTATATTCCTAAAATGTTAAAATAAATAATTTTAGAACTAATTTATATTTAATTCAAGATAGATTTTATTTATCTTGAAGCAATTTTATAGAAATATTCAATGTAACCTTAAATGTATTAGAACGTTCACACATTAGAAATTTGGAGATCTAGCATTAAAACAATGATCAGACCACAAACCAAATGAAAAATGGAAATATATATTGTTGAATTCATAGGATTTATTTTCTAAATAATAATAACTAAATGTTTCAATGAGTAAACCGTCCTAGAGTTATAATTTGCATGGTTAATAATAGAAAATTGTAAGAGATAGCGCTAGTGTAGTTTTAAGAAATCTAAAGTTTCACCTTTAATTTCTTAATTTTTAAATGGTTGCAGGAAAAACGTAATATTTAACACGTGAGAAAAGTGCTTATAACACCCTCGTTTAATTACCACACTCGGGTGTAATAAAGTGGCACTTTCCTCACTTGTCAAATAAATAACTATTTCTATTCTATTCTATTCTGCAGGTTGTCACTTCGAGTTGAATCACAAGTTTTAACTGTTTTTTCGTTTCATTTTTAATATTTTCCAAAAATACAAGTTATATTGAGCTTTAATATGAAAAAGGGAATGTAATTATTGGAAATGTGTATACTTCGGCAATCATTTCATCTAGAAATAGACGTTCTAACAGACTTACATATGTTAGTTGAAACATTTATTTCTTGATGAAATGATTTCCGAAATCTATCCATTATTCATAGTTACATTCCCTTTTCCACATTAAAGCTCGCCATAACTTGTATTTTTGGAAAATATTAAAAATGAAACGACTAAACAGTTAAAACTTGTTACTCAACTTGAAGCGACAACCTGCGGAACAGATCCCCAAATAAAAAATGAGCAAACAGAAATTAATAATTTATAAAATGAAAATAAATATAAAAGTTTTTAAAAAAATTCACCTCGATTTTAAGAATTCCAAGATGGGAACATTCCTCGTTTGACGAATTGAGATTATTCAATTTTTTAATGGGTAATAATGTGGATTGGATTGTATAATCAACAATGACGATTATGCCTAGCTAGGTTAGAATAACATGCACAAGAAAAATAAATTTAAAATGTATATAATACATTACATTTAGAGAAAATTATCAGAATAACACTTAAGAAAATGCATTAAAATACATATGATATTCTCGTTTTGAAAGTTTTCTTTCTCTAAAATAGACAGTGGTTATTAACTGTAAGCAAAATGTCTACTCATTGCCAACCTAACGGAACGGAAATTCTCTTAAATACCATTCAAACCTAAGTCAACAATCCTAGAGTTTACAACTGTTATATTTATTAAATTGTAGCTCCGAAAAATATCTAGTATACATTTATTGCTGAGATATATATTTTATTCGTAACCTGCTCTTGTAAAACTTGATATTTTATTAAGCACTCAAATAAGTTTTATTGTATTAATAAATCGATATCGCAGGCGCCGTACTCGAACTTATGACGTCATCCTTAGAGATAACAATTGTTTATTTAAATTAGTGATAACTAATTCATCAAACGCTATTGTCACCTTTCGCATACCGAACCTGTGGCCATCACTTCCAAGCATATTTTTAAAAGTAATTTATTTGGATTTCATTTATAATATCTCTTCTAGACACGATATAGATTGTAACAAAAACCAAAAAGTTTTATTTTGTCCTAAAAGAGTTAAATGTTTTTAAGAAAGCGTAGTTAAAACTTAGAAATTCGGCAGTCCAAGTTGCGAGAAATATTACCACCGCTTTCGGGGAACGGTGTAACGAACGAACCATTTGTAGCTGGTTTGTGAAGTTTTGAAATAATGACAAGGATACATAATTAATTCATTTTTCCCTTCTTTAATGACATAATGCAACAAAAACAGCCTGCATAGGTTAATCGGAAGGCACCCATACTCGTACACGACAAATCCAGATCTCATGTTCACGACAGACTGAAGAAACTAAACGAGCTGGGTTACGAACTTCTACCACAATTACTTTATTCCCCAGACTAATCTCGAAATGATTTAAAGATGTGCAGGAATTTGGACAACTTCTTTATGATTAAAATTTTCTTGAAAGATCTTCGAGTCAAAAACGGGTATCTGTCCCGCAGGCTGTTTATGGAACAGTGAATGTAATTATGGGAAATGTGTATACTTCGGTAATAATTTCATCTAGAAATGAGCGTTTCAACTAACATATATCTTCTATACTTCGAAATTTTAGTTGAAACTTTTATTTCTAGATGAAATGATTACCGAAGTATACACATTTCCAATAATTGCATTCCCTTTTTCATATTAAAGTTCAATGTAACTTGTATTTTTGGAAAATATTAAAAATGAAACGAATGAACAGTTAAAACTTACTGTGGTTTAACACGAAGCGATAAACTGCAGAATAGTTTCCAAAAAACGCATTTTCAGACTTTATTTCATCACTAAACACTGAAATTTTCAGTTCTAGGGTTGAAAATTTGTTATCAGCCCGGAAAAAATGTATGGAAAAGGTGGCTTTTTTTCGCACTTTAGTTACGTAATTCAATTTATTGGCAAGAAATTTTTACAACCATGTTTACGAGATGGTACGAGAGATAGTTGATAATTCGGGCCTCAAGTACTAGATAAGGTCAATGTCAAGTGATGCGTCCTTCGTAGAGCATAAAAAGATTCGCGTGCGAATATCCCCAGTCTGTTATATAAACGTTTAGATATAGCTCAGTTATCATCGCAAATCGTTTTAAATATTACAAGGCAAATAATAATTATAAGATGTAAGATAGTTTTAATATTCAAATATTAATATATAATAGTTTAAAAATTAGAAAACACGCTTTGATGGGAATTAAAACCATTCTTTTATCGGAAAAAAACGTGGACTGAGGCTTTAATATATCTACATTTACCAATAACAGTCAATAAAATATTTACAACGATTAAAGTCAAGCACCACACGATTTTTTACGATAAAATTAATTTTTTTATTCATCACTCTATCCTTATTTAATATTTATTTATATATATTATTTTTATTTATTTTTTAAAACTATTATTTATTTCCTACTTTCAAGTCCGTTTAGCTACAAAAGGGTGTTTATCAGATTTTTTTAACCATTATTATTTTGCGAAGTATACGAAACTCCGCAGTTAATCCTGCCATACGCTTATGTAGTCCTATGCTTTTCCCAAAGATTAAGCTATGTAGGCCTTTGTACGAGGTACGACAGTACCATGTCTTCGAATATGAAAAATTCCTTTGAAAACACACTTTTGATCCCGATATCAGCCAATATTTTATGTGTGATATTGGGAAAAGTAGAGACATTAAGCACCCCGAATTCCCCAGTTGATCCTGCCAGTAGCCATATACTTGCATCTAAGACTAAGCCATGTAAGCCTTAGTACTTGGCACGATCACTACCTTGTCTTTGGATATGAAAAATCGCTAATCCCAAAGATCCTGGTTAGGATAATGTGAAAAATTTATTAAGTTATTATATTATCATCGGTCATTGAGAAGTGTGGAAAGTTTCAATTTAATTCGAATTTATATGTTGGCCGAAAATAAACGTGAAGCTAATTGAGGCGCATTAAAAAATTACCTATTAGGCTTATATCTCACTCAAGTTGAAACTAGGCTTGGAGTGGGATAAATTATGTTAAGTACATGACACTGGTCCTAGGGGCAGGAACCGTTCCCTAAAGTCTGAATTAAACCGTGACATTCAGGAACAATACGTTCCGGAAATGAACTAGTACCAATAAAAGAACGGGACAGTTTCAGCAGTTTACCAACTAAAGATTACGAGTTGACGTGTTTTGAAGAGATGTGCTGTTTCATAATGAAGTAACATTTTTGAGAGTGAGAGTTTTTATGATAGTGTGTGAAGAAATTTTTGTTCCAATGGAATATTCTTTTGCTTTTTGTTCTTAAACAGTATAAAATCTAAGAAAGAAACGTCAAAGTGTTGCGTGTTGCAGTCTCATTCTAGTCTTAGAGATTTCCTTCCAGCATGCAATGATACTATTTCAGAAATTAACGAGTCTTGGTGACCTGTTATCTGTATCAATTGCCCTCTTTTACTAAGAAAACAAATTTTAATTTACCCAATTTTATAATGAAGGGTGGTTGAACTCATTGAGAAGAGAGCTGAGTTGCTATAACGAATGTCCCTATTTCAAATCCAACTGTGGTAGATAAATTATCTATTCTGTTATTAGAATAGACTCAGGGAATGCAGATCTTCCTGGGGTACACTTCTATAAAGAGAGTACCTTAAATTGGAGAAAAAATTTAGGGTTGAAAGTGATCTTGGTGACATCACTTCCTGCACAATTATTGTCATAGAAACAATACAGTCTCTACCATGTACTTAAGTTTAAAAACAATGATTAAAGAGACAGGATCGAGTTTCCTGATATTCATTGCAGCAGAAGAAAGAAGGAACAGAACAATAAATGGAACTAGTTACATTGCAGCATTTCCAATTTTTCAAATTTCAATGATGTAACAAATTCGTTGTGGCATTGTTCCCTATACAAAATAACTACTCATAAATTATGCCGAACTAAAATAGTAATAATAATAAAACTCTTGGGGAATCCAAAGGTTTGTTGGTAATGCTACCAATCACTGCTTACATATTTCCATCCATGGATTACCACTTAAACCTAATGCAGTTAAGATCTCCTTTAATGTAATCCTCCCACCTACACCTTGGGCATTTACTCATCCGCTAAGCGCTAATTATATTTTTTATAAAAAAATATGTAATATTTTACATATTACATGTAAAGACAGAGGTAAACCAAATAACAATATTTTATGCATAATGATACACTTTACAACACAAAAAAATGTATGTCACCAACACTTTATACATCTCATATGTTTAAATTGTGGATCTAAGATTCCTAGCATCGGCTTCCTAGAGTCCCACCGTTAATTTTTATTTTCGAAGTTCCTAATTTCCATCAAACATTTTATTTATTAAGAAAGTTCTAATTACTGTAAGGTTGTACTCTATACAACTAACTATATTTCAGAATCTAACATTTATCTTTTATTGCAAGTTGGTCCATTGGTAATTTTTTATTATTAATGTTGGTATTTTTCTTTTAACAATTTTGGTTTAAGAATTTGAATAATGCACATAATCTTGTAATACTGAATAATATTTACAAAAATGCAGAAAGAAATTATTATTCAAATTACAATACCAATTTTAAAGTGTTTTTACTAAGTCTATTACAATAATTGTCATACTTCATACATTTTGCGATCAGGAACCGTACATTTTTATTTTATTCATATTGTGACTATACAACTTCCAACACTTCTAGGTAGGTAATCATGGTATCTGTTTGGGTATTATTTCAATGTCCTTCGGTCAGATAAATTAAAACAACATTAAGATGACTTAGGAAAAAAGTCGTGTCAGGTCTAATTGACCATTAAAAACTACTTTGAACTGATATAAAACTCAGATTTTTTAAGAAAACCGTAAACTAATGAAAGCCTTCAGCAAGTTAACAAGCTTCAATTTGATATTAGGGAGGATTAGTATTTTAGTAAATGTATGTTTATATTTATATAATACAATACAAAAAAATGAAGAATTAGACTTTAGGTAATGATTATCTATTTACATATCAAAGATGTATGAGACATGGCTATTTCTTATAGAGTCAAATAATTAATCAAAACTAATTAATTCATAAAATAACACTTCCTGCTAGTAAACAATAAAAGTAATATTTCTCACTAATTTAATCTCTATTATTCATAATTAATTACCACTCTCTAATTAAATCTCTTATTTATTCTCGTAAAACTTAAGATCTTATCGGTTTCTTTTGTATCTGATTCACATGCTAGTTAATACTTGAAAACTGCATTCATTATATACTTTTATGACTATTTTAAGCACATTAGAGT
Organism: Troilus luridus; assembly: GCA_964056705.1. Taxonomy (NCBI): domain Eukaryota; kingdom Metazoa; phylum Arthropoda; class Insecta; order Hemiptera; family Pentatomidae; genus Troilus; species Troilus luridus. The sequence continues at coordinate 15,456,449 of OZ057417.1, forward strand.
GTTAATATATTTTTTTAACCATTCTTTTAACATTATTTTGTATTTTTCTATTTAATAAACAATCAATATCTTCATATCTTTTATTACAACCCCATAGATAAAAAAATTGATATTGTTTTTGAATAGATAAGATAATGTTTCTCATTAAAACCCCCATTTTAAAATGAAGTAACCATAGAAACAGTGTAGATTTTGATTGTATAAAAAAAATAACACTGTTAATTCTTCTCAAAGTTATTTTTCTTTTACATTCTTTGAAATTTAATAACTTGCGTTAAAAATGTAAATGTCTATAGTGTAGTTAGGTAATCAAAAGAATCTATTCTTATAACTGTATTGAGCTGAATTTTTAACAATGAAATCAAGGACAGGTATAATAATGGACTTAATAAATTACCGTACTGATTGATGGGAATGTTATTTCAATAAGCCCAAGCTATCGGTCTTAGTATATGTTGTTAGTTAGTATTCAACATTTCAAGAATGTAAGATTGGATTTATTATTTAAATTTATCCATTATAAATGTAAAAAATAATATTTTAATGCACCATTTAAAACAAGTAAGTATTATTCTGTTCATTACATTCGGTTCATTTCCTTTTAAAATAAAACCAATTATTTTCATAAACAATCAACTAAATTTAAAATGAAACTAATCACTATTAGATTGGTGTAGATAGCAAAAAAATTGTAAAGTAAAAATAATTTTAAACTCACATTGCAATTTTTAGCTGTTTTAAAAGTTTAAACAAGAGTGATGAAGTTTTGGTGCACATCTATTAATGCTTAAATATTTTGTTGTTTTAAATGGAGCTTTATTATATTTAGATTACCGATATCCATTTGTTAAGTTATTTGTGTTATTCATTGAAAAAAAAAATGCTTTATATCCTAATGTTTGATATATCCTTATTCAGTAATTATGATTACTTATATGAAATAAATATATATATATATATATATATATATATATATATATATATATATATATATATATATATATATATATATATAATGTTTATATATAATATATGAAATATAACTCCATATGTTCGAGAAATTTAACATGTAATGAGAAGTACATGCAAATGATATATTAACAAAGTCTATAATGATTGGGGGAGAAGGTCTTAGTGTTAAAATCGATGAGCCCTGCTTCTCCAAAAGGAAATGTAACGGGGGGGGAGGATAATACCTGCTCCGATGGGTGTTCGGAGGTATATGCAGGGAAACTAGGGAGTGTTTCTCATGCTATGTCCCATGTCGAAAAGCTGAATTGATGACTTCTTGCATTAAAGCTGCAATACGACCTGGGACAACAATAAATTCTGATTGCTGGAAGGCCTGTAAGGGAATACAGCAAATTGAAGGCATGAGGTATAAACATTATGTTGTTAACCATTCAAAAAATTTCATTGAGTTAAACATAGGTGCTGATACCCAGAGGGTGGAATTACTTTGGATTTCAGTCAAACAAAGAAACAAAAAATAATGTGGAACGGTTAGAAATTTGTTGGATTCATATTTATGGGAATTCAAATGGAGGAGAAAGAATGTTTGTTCACTAAGACTAAAGCGTTGCTGATATTTATCCACAAATTTAATTGAAATTGTTTTGTTTTGAGGTTATTTATAAATATACACATGTTTTGTTATGAGTATTTTATTTAATAGCATAAATTACAGATATCTAAAAGATAATCTGCATGCATTTTCCGAAACAGACCCGAAGTTTTACCTCATATTTTTTAAATATTGTAGCTTTAGTTTATATTCCTATTTTTTTCAGGAAGGAAATGAGGATTAGGCCAGAACCTTCGGTTATAGATATCGTAGTGGAGGAACAACACGCACCGCTAGTGTTGTCTAATCCAAAAACAGAGGAAAAGGTACACATTTATCTATTTTAATTATTAATTATATATATTATATAAATAAATCTGAAAAAACAGTCTATTTGAGTGAACATACATAAATTCACTCAGATATGTCAATTTTTTTTTCGATTATATTTATTTGTGACATCTAATAAAATAAACATCCTATTTAAATATAACTAATCCATTGACTTTTAGGTTAAAGAATTGTTGCAATGTTTTCGATTGACTGGGGAAAATGTCCTCAAAGTATCAGACATTTTTGCCGATGAAATGGAAAATGGAATCAATGACCGCCCTTCGACTTTACTCATGGAAAACACGTACATCCCAGAGTTATTACAAGGAACAGGTAAAATTAATTTTTTTATTTATCAGTCAAACACTGATATTATTAGTAATATAATACCTACATGATAAACAGCCATGTCACTAAGAATATCAAGGAAATGATTAGCCACTAATATTCGGTTGCATGGTTCTTAATGGTTCCATTTTATAAATTCTATTTAGATAGACAGTTAAAGTTAGTTTCATTTATTAACAATAAACTATCACATTTTTGTTGGCACTTTTAAGTTGTTATCTGAATTGGCAGGCAAACATTAGTTCATATATCTAGAAATATATAGAATATAATTACCAATCCAACATTTAATACCAATTGGTATTAATTAATTTATATATTATTTATTGTCATTTTTTAAAAAATTTTTTACTTAGAGGTCCATTATCCTCCATGGTCCTTTTGTTTCATCATGAATGACAATGATAAAAAAATAAGTTCTTAGAAGGATTGAAAATGACATGTTTGTCAAAAAGTTTCATATAATAAAGTGTATTTCATAAATTACTGGAAAAAGGTTTTCATTGGGAGACGGAATTATTAAATTAAAGAGATCGAAAAACAGGAATGGAAAATCCTGAGAAAAATCCACGGCGCAGTTTTTAGAAACAATTTCTGGCAAAAAAAGACCTACAGAAGAACTATTCAGACACACTGAAACCATCACTATAGTCATCAGAAAAGGCAGATCGAAATTGTTTGCACGTATCTCGAGAATAAACAATAGCAGACTGACTAAAAAAATATTCATTATAGTCTCTACATCAAAATTGGGCACTTCCTGGTATAAAGAAACCACAGAAGACTTGAGAAGATTAAACATCACCAAAGAAGGAATTCAAGATCGTAAAACCTGTAGAGACGAAATTATGAACCAGAAACTTGAAGCTATATCAAAACCTACACTAAGCAGGCGTAAATGAACAGATGAAAAGAAGAAGGCTCAAAGTGCAAAAATGAAAAGGTTTTGAGAAGACCAAAAGAAAAAAAAAGTCACCACCAAAAGCTAGATTTTTGTGTTTTCAGCGCTCTCCTTAGAGGAGAATATACGCAAATAATAATAATATATATATATATATATATTAGAAGATTAATATATATATATATATATATATATATATATATATATATATATATATATATATATATATATATATATATATATTAAAATGAGGAGACTAAAGTATCTCAAGTTCACTAGCTAGGATTAAAATTGGCAGATGACAGAGAATGCTGACCACACCATCCACTTATAGAATCGATCAATAAACAATAATCCTTACCAACTAATGAATTAATAAAGTAGCTTTAGAGTTATTTTTCTATTTATAATAATTTTATTCTATCTATATTAGTTGTAAAAACATTTTATTATAATTATCATTATATCATTATCTGTCTTTTTTAGAGACTGGAGATTATTTAGCATTAGATCTCGGAGGAACAAATTTCAGGATTCTTTTTGTTAGTTTACTGAAAGGACACATTGTTAGAGAAGAGGTTACACAATACCATATTTCTGATGAACTTCGACTCGGATCTGGAGAAGACTTGTTTGATTTCATCGCGGACTGTTTAGACAACTTTGTTCACAAGCATGGTCTAGCTGACAGGAAGTTACCTATGGGTAGGTTCAATACTATAATATAATTCTATTATTAATATAATAATACTGTTTTGTTTTTTTAGACGTTTGAGTTGGCAATACTGCTTTATTTGACAATCCATTTAACAGCTGATTGTAGCTTTTTGTTTAGTTTGGTTTGACATTTCATTATGGATGGACTTACACCAGAGCAACATCTGCGAATTGTTGAAATTTTTCATCAAAATAATGGGTCTGTTTAATTCAAAATTTTGTTCTCTGATGAAGCCCATATTTGGTTGAATGGTAAATAAATAAAATTGTCATTATATTGTAATGGTAAATAAGCAGAATTGTCGCATTTGGAGTGAGGATAATCCACAAGCTTTTGTCCATACACCATTACATACACAGAAAATTACTCTTTGGTGCGCTTTATGGATTGTCCATATGTCTTCAAAAATGATAATGGTCAGAATGTTACTGTCAATGGCGAACGGTATAGGGACATGATTAGAAATTTTTTCGCACATCAATTAGCTGGCATTAATCTTGCTGACACGTGGCTCCAACAGGATGGAGCCACATACCATATGGCACGCGCTACAATAGATTCACTCAAAGAAACTTTTGATGAAAGAATAATTTCACATAATGGTGCAATTAATTACAACTTGGACAAATCACAATTTTTATCCTAGAAACATTAAAGTCTCTATCATGTACTAAGCCCAGCACCCATCATGGATTTATATGACACAGGTTTCATTTTTTACAATCATGTAATAATACTCGTAATAATATAAATGAGGACATCTGCACAAGATAGTTTTGCTCAATGTAATTTTATAAATGTCAATGGTAATAAAAATGATCTACATTGATGATAATCAGTTTCATAATGTTCATAAAGAAATCTTCCATATTTATTTGTTTAAAGATATTTTAGTCATTCAATTCAAAATAATAAAATATATACATATATAAAAGCAATAAAACCAGCCTATCAGTTTAAGAGACTTTAAAAGTTTTTAGAAGTTATACTAACCATTATAAATTTAAAGATATTTGGGCAACTTTATTTAAAACCTATGCTTTTGCTCATCAGGTAAAGGATTTATTTCTGAAAACTCATTGGAAAATATTTGTAACAATAATTTTAAAAACTCTACTTAAGAGAAAACAATGATATTTTAACATTTATTATCTAATTTGAATGAGAACAAAATTAAAGGTGACTATTTTATCTGAATTTCAGGTTTCACATTTTCTTTCCCTATGCATCAGAGAGCTTTAGACGTCGGTATATTAATAAAATGGACGAAATCATTTGCGTCAACTGGCGTCGAAGGAAACGATGTAGTGAGTATGCTCAACAATGCGATACATAAGAGAGGCGGCTTGAATGTTGATATCATAGCGATTCTGAATGACACAACCGGTACGGTATATAATAGTGATAAATATATTTAAAGAACTGTTATTTATTTAAATAAATAACCTACATAATATTGGCTTTTTAGGTACATTATTACAAGGATGTGTTCTGGATAATAACGCGGCTGTTGGCTTGATACTGGGAACTGGAAGCAATGCTTGTTACATGGAAAGAGCTGAAAGAGTTTCCCATTGGGAGTCTGAAAGGCATGGAGAGAAAGAAGTAATATTTTATTATTATTATTATTATCATATATTATTATAATTACCATAAAGTTCAGTTAAATATATTGGGTTGTCCGGAAAATAATGTTGGATATTATGTTTTCTTTAAAATAACCTTCCGAATAGTAAACTGTTTATGTTTGTTGGACTCGGAGAAGTTCTGCCCTTGATGACGATGTTCTTTGAGCTGTGGTGGAAGAAAATCCCTGAACAACTGTTCGACAACTGGCAAAGAAACTCAAAGTCAGAAAATCAATAATCGATGACCATCTAAAGGTGATTGGGAAAGTGAAAAGCTTGAGGTTGGCAGACCTTCTTCCATGGCCTTCTTTGCATTCAAGGCTCAAATCTCAAAATCTCTGGAACCACCGTTAAACAGTGCACTCACTTCTACAGCCTTCACCCCAAACTTCATTGACATTTCTGGCCGTTTAGGCCCCATACCGGGCGAGTTTGTACTCGTAAAACAAAATTATGTGAAAATCACGGTTTGGCATCTTAGTAAATTTTGAATTATTTCCAAGCTGGCAAATGCTACAGAGGTAAACAACATTTTTGTCTGAAAGAGGATTAATAAGTGTATACATTTATAAAAGTCAAATGTACATCAGTCATAAATAGTTTAATATTTGGAGGGGTATTATAAAGAAAAAATAAAATCCTACATTATTTTCCAGACAACCCAATAATTATAGGTGAAGATCAGAATAGCACAACAATTTTGATACGTTAATATGGATCACTTCTAACCTATTTTTTTTTCTTAAATATAAATATTAGTTTTTAATATTGTACTATTAAAATTTCCATAAATCAAACCAATATTGAGTATTTAAATTTTTCAGGTAATTATCGACATTGAATGGGGTGCTTTTGGTGATGGAGGCTTATTGAATTTCATTAGAACAGACTTCGATAAACAAGTTGATACAAATTCTTTATTTGCAAGTTCGTTTACGTAAGTTTCTGTAGTAAAAGAACTATTACATATTAATTTTTATATTTGCCCATACAATTAATTCTGCTCAACATTGAATATACTTTTTTTTAATTTGTTTTAAAATTTCTTAAATATTGATGATTCTGTTCTAACCATTACTTTTTTTAAAATTCTATAATTAAACATTTTTAGTTTTTTTAATGCATATTATTACTCTTTTTATCGAAAAAAAGAAACTCCAAGAGTATTTCGCTACTACTTCAAAATATCAAGAATGATGATTATCACTATAATTTCAAATTTTCTGTGCCATGGTCCTGACTCATTCATCCATGCTACTTAGACATAAAATAAATTGCTTAGAGATTCTTTCGAAAAATTATTAAATTTATTTATGAATTGAACATTAAGATTCATGTATTAATTAGTTTTGTTAATTTCTTGCAACATTTAATGAATTTGTAGGTAAATTCTTTAAATGGACATGACAAGGTACTGATGTTTAAGTGATAAACTACAAGTTTTCTCTGGACAGCAAGCTATTATTTATGAAAGAAGTGTTGAAATATGTTCATGAGGATCATATGGATAAAACATTTTATAAATAGATTGTTATTGGATAACTGTACAGTACACGACATTAATAAACACTGTTAAAATGGAATCAATCACCCATGTGAATTAATTCAGACTTAGTTGAATTTATTCACCGCATTATTAAACTGAAGTCCTTAAAATATAACTATAATTTAAGTATTATTTTCAAATATCCTTATTAATCCCTAGTAATTTTATTTTATTGTAAACATGGTAAATACAAAAAAAAATACATGTATTTATTTAATTTAATTTTTTTAGGTTTGAAAAATACATAAGTGGAAAATATCTTGGAGAGTTAGTGAGACTTATATTGGTGAATCTGGCAAACCACAGGTTGATATTTGGTGGAATTCTCAGCAAGAAAATTCAACAGATCGATTCATTCTCGACAAAATATGTTTCTCACATAGAAGAGTAAGTATAAATAATTTAAGTTATGCTACATTTATTATGTTTCAATCTATAATCTTTGATATAATTTTGTCTAAAATATAAATAACTATAGGTGTATAGATCTGTTTTTATAATAGAATAGAAAAAAGAAACTGCTAAGGGACAAAGTTTTAATAACTAAGTTGTAAGAAAAATACTTTTTTTTGGAGGGAGAAAGAAATATTACATTAAGAGACATATTGAATTATAAGAAGGGAGTGATAAAGGAGTTTTTAAATCAGACAAGAGAGAAAACAGGAGAGTTTAAATTATTTTTTCTTTTGGTAATATCAATTAATTTTTCTTTGGGATGACTCAGTGGGTTTGGCACTAGACCTCCAAGTATCTATACTAAGTTTGAGTTCGGCTGTAGACCATACTTAACCTTTTCTTCCATCGACTTTGATGTCAGAGATGGTTCTGGTACAAAGCGATACTTTTACAAATGAGGAACTGATCTTTTAAAAGATCTACTGATTGAGCGTAATGCTGACGACCTCACTATACATTATAGATGGCCAAGTATCTGTAATATTTTACAATTATGAAAATTATATATAGCCAGAAGTTGTGGTGGCCAAAGTTGGTGAGGTGTCTACCTTAGCAAACTCATAACTGCTGCGGCTCTGGTTCCAATCTGAAGAGGGCAGTAACTATTGGCAATAATCTGTTCTGTTTGCCTTAACCGAAATAGAGATGGCGGTTAAACTCTGAATAAAAATTGTTAGTAAAGCTGAGAATCAATGATTTGTCAAAATAAAAAGCGAAGAATAAGTTTCGGTTTTATTGATTTTTACGGATGACGATTCAGCCCAATCATATTTGACACCATCAGTATTAAAATTATTGTTAAGAAATTAGATTCTTTTTTTGTGTCCAAAGTATATATGTAAATTTATTCTATATAGATCCTAATAATTTATCTTGTTATTTATATGTATACTATCCAGTTAGTTTCATCTTCCATAGATCATTTGAATGTACTAGTTAACTCATCATGATTTTAGTGTTATAATTCAACTTCTTCTTTTTCAGAGACAATGTGAACAATACTCTTTGTAAAACTGAAGAAATTTTAAAGCTGTTTGATTTAGATTATAACGAAGATGATATTCAAATAGTTAAGTACGTTTCTGAAGTGGTCTCCATTAGAGCTGCTATGCTTGTCTCAGCCTGTAAGTATCAATTACAAAAATAAAAATTGATTAATAAATTTAAAAAATAATTCTAAATATCATTAATCTTTTATTTCCTTTTTTATAACTTATGTGTGTAGGATTATTTGTAAACTTTTTAAATAAAACCTCTTGTGGTACTATTATCATTTTTAAATTTTACTCTGATCTGTATTTATTGGCAGAAAAGAGAACCTCTTTAAGATTCTGTCGATACTTTCTTAATGTAATGTTCATAGCACTCAGAATGTTGTACAGATATAAACCATAATATTTGGTGTGGTGATTTGTTCAAAACAATAAAGTGATACAATTGATGGAATAAAGAGTTTTATAATGTTACTTATATTTCTATACGTTCCTTGTGTATTTATGTCATACTTTTATACCACTCCATACTATATGTATGCATTTCAAAACTGTTATACTCTATATTTATATCTTGACTTGCTACTGTTATTTTTCCTTTATTTACTCTTTAATATCATTTTGGCTATACCTTCTTTCATTTTACTTATGTAAACTCCCCAGGAGTCTATTATCTGATGTTTATATTTTTTCTTTTTAAATACTTTCTGTTTACTTCCTTCCTTTATCTTTGTAAAAAAATCTTTTTGGCATCACCACCGTTGTGTACATTTTCTCTGTAATTTTTTATTCATATATATCCCTCACTTTTGTTCTAAATGTCTACCTCTCTACATATATATTTTTCTCATTTATCATATACTTAGTCTGCAATGTATTTTTATAGTTCTGTTATTTTGTCTGTTTTTCTTTCTTAGCCCTGAAGATGACCCACAAAGTGGGTCGAAACGTCGGCACGTAATAAAAATAAGTAACCACTTATTTAGTGTCTTATTTGACTGCACCCCCAACTGTTTTCTTCCTTACATCTATCATCCAGTCAACCATCCCTCGCTTCTCACAAACATGTTATACTTACGGAGTAGAGCTAAGGGCTCTACTAAGCAATTAAATTCCTCTCGTATCCTATCCTTACAATCCAAAATCCTTCGTAAAATCCTCAATGCTCCTTACTTTTTTATGAATAAATCATTCATAGTGACCTCAATGTTCCTTTGTAGTTGATTTGGTCCGAACCCAATATCAGTCCTTTCATGACAAACTTTATTCCTACTCAAACCCATTAGTTTCAAACCTAGCTACTACCTCTTCTATTCCTGATAATTCTCAGAGGCATCTAAAAAGAAGATGGCCTCGTGACCTAAGATGAATATCTTATATTAGTATTACCGCTGGTTAGTTTCTTACAGTACTTTATCCATCCCATTATGTGTCAATCATTATATTTACTTTTATTATTATTTTATAGTTGTAAATTTTAATAAATAAATTTAAAAAAATTATAATTTCATTTATTATAGAGTGAAATTCAGTAGATAAGAGAGTAAGCATTCCCCCAATCTGTAGTGGCAGTGGCTGATTGGAGTACAATGTCTTGGCAATTAGACTATTACTGCCCTATGCCTATTTCAAAATCATTATTTTTTTTATTATCTTGTAACCCTATGGGAGGATTGAGCATTTATAAAACTTGTACCTTCTTGATGAAATTGTTATTCATTTGTATTCAAAATATTAAAATTTTTTTTGGCATGCCAACCAATCTTTATTATCTTTTCTTTATTATCTAAGGTCTGTCTGAAGTATTAAAACGAATGAAGAGGCCATTTGTAACTGTCGCAGTGGACGGATCACTTTTCAAAAACCATCCTCGCTTCCAGTTGTGGATGGAAAAATTTGTGAAACTGCTTGCTCCTCAACATCCAGTGAGTATTCATAAGTTTTCCTCAAAAGTTTATTTAGAATTATTATATTAGTCTCCTACATTAGAATTTCTTGTTACTGAATCTCCATTTGCTAGCAGTTAAGAGTAAAAGCATACAAATTTAACTATATGAGAAATGTTTAGCTTTGTGGTAAATTAATTTTGTTTAGGTGCACTTTTGACTTGTTGTTAGGCAAGGGAACAGAAAGCAGTTATGTGAGGTACTCGTTAAAAAAGCCTATGGTAATTATACCTGGATAGGCAAAATTTAAGGCTCCCACTGTAGCATCGTCCAATTAGCTATAGCAGCATAAAGTGACTTTAAATGAATAAACCTACACAGAAATCATTGAATTGAATATAACAATTTTGATGATAGTTGAAAAAGAATTAGGCATCATATTAAATCCTTAAATGAAACATAACATGTATTTTATAGAAGTAGTAGAAAGACAATCATTCGTTGATGTAGAAATAACTGGAGATACATTTGATTCTTTATATGATAATAATAATAATAATAATGTCTTTATTTATTCTGGGACAAGTCCCTTAAGAATACCAATACAGGTATTGTAAGCTATTATGCCTTAGAGAATAAAAATAATTACTGTTAATTAATTATCACAAATAATTTAGTAAGTGAGAAAGAGTAAACAAAAAAAAAACCTGTACCACTACGACCCGTAAACGAGTCTGGGGGTTCAGTACATGGTTGAGACTGTACTGCTTCATGGACAACGGTTCAGCAAGGAGGTGACATGTCCTACGTCACGCTCAACCACCAGGTTTTTTCCACCTTATTATGGGTACCCTATTTTTATAATATTTTATAGAGGCTGGGTGAGCCCCAGGAGGGTCCTAGATCCCAAATGATCCATCTTCCGCCACAAACAGACTAAATAAAAGCGGGATTTGAACCAGGATTTCCGGCATGGCTATTCAGTGCTCTACCACTGAGCCACTCCGCTCCCCATGAGCAAAAGATAATAAATTAAAAATAAAATACCATAAATAACACTGGTCAACAGTATTTTTGTTAAATGGGTAAATGTGGCTGACTCATATGTATTTCGCTATGGTAATTCCGAATATGACCATCAAAGATGTCCATGGGACTCAGATTTTTTGTAATTTTAAATTTTGTAAAAAAAAAAAAATAGGGACATTTCATAGCTATGAAACATTCAGAGAAAGAGTAAAAAAAAAAAAAAAATAATGCGAATGTTATGTGTTAGGTATACAATATAGGTATACAAACTTAAGTATCTAGTGTCTACAATAATTAGAAAAATTACTTAATTCATCATTTATGATGAGTGGTAAGCATATCAGCCTTCTTCCTGTTCTTGCCTATTCTCCTATGAAAGAAGCTCCAGGATACATTATAATTCAATCAAATAACATTTTTAAAGCACCCTATCAAAATGAATTTATTTTATATTTTATTCTTATAAAATAGACACATCAGATGAATGACCCATAACTGGATAAAAAGCCTTGAAACAACTTTTTGTTGGACCTTCCAACCTTATATCCTACTTTTGGAATTTTATTTCTTTCTTTTCATTTGTTTATATATATTTTACTTCTGAATAATATGCTCTTTATATTAATGGAGATTTAAAAAGGGAATTTCATTTCCGAACTTTCTTTGCTAATATGAAATATATGAGAAGGTGACCTTTGCTCTTGTTATTTATTAAAATCACATGTTGGTAATAAAGGGATCAGTCAGTGATCCTATGTGGAGGTTTTACGTATACATGTTATTCACACTAACACAACATAACACTAACATATTTATGCAGGCTGACACAAAACTCTTACCAGTGGTGTAGTGGTTAACATAACAACCAACTATGCCCAAGATTGGAGGTTCGTAGCCCTGCAGGTAGACTTAGGATTTTTTAAAGGGAGTAAAGAACCCTTGGCTATGCCATCCTTTTGAGGGAACATATAAAAAAAATGGCGGTCTCAATCCTGTGAGGTGTAACCTATGGGATGTAAGAGGATAGAAAACATTTAGGACTCCCACAGTAGCATCATATGATTAACCATAGTAGCATAAAACTATGTTAAATAAATAAATGCAAAAAGAAACTTAAGTCAAGATTTCTCTATTGAAATTTAAAAATTAGGACAATAAAATTGTTATACTCCATGCAGTTTAATATGCACAAAATGAGACTGTGAGAGGATCTTGTTGGTGAATTGAATTATAGTCCAGGATCCATGGTCCATTTTTGCACTTGATTACTGTCAAGCTGAATCTTTGTAAATATAATTCGATAAGACGCACAACAATTTACTATGCGAAAATTCTCGATTGTGGTAGCTAACAGACGTAGCAAGGATAAAATATGTCGATTTGATGTTTATAAAAAATGTATTACTAACTGGGGTTTTTTTTTGTTAAATCTCGAGATAATTATCTAAATTATTTGAAAAAATATTTGTCCTACAAAATGTATGGTTTGATCAAAGAGTTCCCTCCTTCCAATATGTATCGATAGGGAAGTCAAAAAAGAAGAAGTAAAAAAAAAAACCAGCTGGTTAGTAATCATTTTTGATGACCTCGTTATCGATACAGGTTGGAAGGAGGGGACTCTTTGATCGAACCATACATTTTGTAGGACAAATATTTTTTCAAATAATTTAGATAATTTAACAACAAAAAAACCCAGTTAGTAATAAATTTTTGAGAATCATCAAATCGACATATTTTATCCTTGCTACCTCTGTTAGCTACCACAATCGAGAATTTTCGCAAATACTTGGGTGTCTCATCGAAACAAAGCTATTCACGAAGATTCAGCTTGATAGTAATCAAGGACCATGGATCCTGGACTATTAGTATTTGCCAGTAAATTAAAATCTCATCTGTTTGATCATATATATTTTTCCTTTCCCTTTTTTTAGACTTCAGGTATTTTTAAATGAGAATATTAAATGAAATTTCAATGTTTTTTTTGTTAGATTGTTATTCTTGCTGTAGCTTGAGAAATATAGGAAGGGGGTAGATGAGAGAGAAGCCAATAAATATTTATGCTCTAACACCATAACCAAGATAAGACAAACATAGAACTTATGTTATTCTACTTTCTTTGAGTTGACCCTCAAGCCACTCGCTGAATTAACATCTGACTATGAGATGCTATTTTCAATTGTATAATTTTAATCTAGATTTCCTGGTTTTTCTCCCAAAAAATAAATATATATTCTGTTTTTACTTCATTAAATTAATATTTCATTTAATAATATAATATATACTAACATTAAGTTTTTTTTTCAGTTCAAACTAATGCTCGTCGAAGATGGCAGCGGAAAGGGAGCTGCTCTAGCAACTGCTGTCGCAGAAAGGCTCAGAAAATCATACTTCATTAAATAATTTTTAAAACAAATATTTTTGTTTAAAAAAACAAAAGGCTTTCAAGTCAATGAAATATTTATTTTTTTTACTGTCAGCCGTATGTAATAAATTTATATATATTTACAAGCTCACATGTCAGTTATTTAGTTTATTTAATTTAATAAAAAGACATGTACATTTGAATATATTATAAATAGTTGATATAATTAACTCATACTGGTAAGTAAATCTTTTATAGCGTACATATTAGTCGCATTGTAAATACTTATGTAATAACTTTGCAACATTTGTTTCTTTCAAGTGTTTTTGTGATTGTATTTTAGCAATCTGTTTATAAACCATCAGCAGATGTATCGTTGATAGAGAAATAATTGTTTTATATTTTACGATTTTTTATTTTAATTTCTCTTATATTTATTTTTATATATTTTAGATGCCAATATTTGGGAATCCATTGTTTTAAGTCCCTATGACTTAAAGACTGAATAATGTTTTATGATTTGTTAAAAATAAACTATTTTTTGAATTTATTTTTTTTGTCGAATTATTTCCCTTGAAATTAAATTTCAAATTGAGTCACTAAACTAATTTTATTTTTACAAAAAACTTCATTTGTTTCTTCTGGTTTAGACCGTGTCGGTGAATTTTCTGCCAACGTTTCGCCAGACATGCTGCTGACTTCCTCAAGGCTTAATTGAGACTGAAGATGTCCAGCTAACCCGCGGCCTTATATAGTATCCATTCGGGTCCACTCGGGTCCACTCGTGATTCATCGGTTCCTTCCGTTAGTCGATCGGGTTTCTTCGGGTCCGGGGGCGGAGTCTGTTTTTCCATGCCTGTGATTGGCTGCTTTCTGATTGCTTGGGGTCTGATAGGCTGGATTTCGGCTTGATTGTCGCTGCTGGTTTAATTTGTTGTTGATTGTCTTTCTTCTGTTCTATGTTAGGGAGCCATAGTTTACTTAATTTGTACCCGTCCTCCCTGTTGAAGTTTTCCGGGTGTTTAACTATTTCTATGGCTTCCAGTATCTTCCTTTCTGTGGCCTTGCTACATTTCTTAACTACTCTGATTTTATCGAATTCTATGGCGTGGTTCGTCGTAGTGAAATGTTCTGCTAAAGCCGATGTTTTGCTATCCATTTTCTTCACGCTTTTAATGTGTTCTGTCAGCCTTGTGGATATCAGTCTTCCCGTTTGTCCAATGTATTCCTTACCACAGGAGCATGGAATGCTGTATATCCCCGGTGTTCTGAGTCCTAAGTTGTCTTTTGGATTCGGCAGAATCTGGCCTATCTTCCTGTCTGTGGTGTGTATCGTTCCTATATTAAACTTCTTCAGTACTTTAGCTATTTTCTCTGTTGTGCCTTTTACATATGGGATCGCTGCTCTCTTAATTTCTTCTCTTCTTTCTTCTGTTCTGTGTGGGCCTGCCTTTTGGGCTTTCTTGAATTCTCTGTTTATGATTTCTTCTTGATATCCATTTTTCATGAGAGCTTTCTTTAAATGTCTTTGCTCTTTCTTCAAACACACCGGCTCGGAAATCCTAATGGCTCTTGTAACCAACGTTCTAATGACCCCATGTTTCTGGGCAGGGTGGTGATGTGAGCCTGCATTCAAGTATCGGTCAGTGTGCGTCGGTTTTCTGTATACCGAGTATCCCAAGCGGTTATCTTTCTTCTCAACTTTTACATCTAGGAACGGGATGCTTTCTTCATCTTCAACTTCCATCGTAAATTGAATGTTCCTGTGCCTCCCGTTTATGTGGTTCAAGAAATCATTCAAAGTTTCCCTCCCATGTGGTCAAATTACGAAGGTGTCGTCCACGTACCGGAACCAGTGAGACGGCTTTAAGCATGAAGTTTTTAATATTTCTTGTTCGAAGTTCTCCATAAACAGTTCCGCGACGAGTGGACTTAATGGCGATCCCATACTCGCACCTTTGATCTGCTTATAGTATTTTCCGTTAAAAAGAAAATACGACGATGTCAAACACAGTTCGGCCAGTTCTGCGTCTGCTTTACTGAGTGCTTTTTCTATAAGTGGCAGAGTATCTTTAATAGGTAATTTGGTGAACAAGGACTTCACATCGAAGCTGACCAGTATATCTTGGGGGTTAATTTTTATTGCGGCGATTTTCCTCACAAAATCGTTTGAGTCCTTTATGTGGTGCTCAGTGTTACCGAATAAGCAGTTTTATTTTCTTACTAACGTATCTAGCTGCTTCGTATGTTGCCGAACCAATGCAATCCACTATTGGGCGTAGAGGTATTCCTTCCTTGTGCATTTTCGGGAGACCGTAGATTCTGGGAGTTATCGGGCCAGACCTGGTCAAGCTTCTGACTGTTTCTACCTGGTTGTTTTTTAGAAACTGAGCCATCTTTCTGTTTATTTTTCCAGTCGGGTCTTCTTTTAATTCCTCGTAAGAACCATCATTCAGTACTTCCTCCATTTTCTTAATATAGTCTACCTTTTTCATTATGACCGTACTGTTGCCCTTATCCGCTGGTAATACTAACAGGTCATCTCGTTTCTTCAATGCCTTTAAGGCTTTTTCTTCTTTAACAGTTAGATTAGACTTGGGTGGCTTGGTTTTTCTCAAAATTCTGGATACCTCCCCCCGAATCTCTTCCGCAATCTTCTCATCTAATTGTCCCACGGTAGCTTCTACTCCACTTATGATCTTATCTACCGGTATCTTCTTAGGAGCGATAGCGAAGTTCTGTCCCTTTTCCAATACCTTTAAAGTGTCCTCCGATAGCACCTCTCCCGTTAGGTTCTTTACTGTGTTTTTCAGTGTGCCCACAGCCAGGGGGTTCTTCGGTTTTTGCTCCATGTGTAGCTTGTTAAATTTCTTGTTCTGCTTTGTCTTGATCATCTGTTCCTCTTGGTAGGCTCGTAACCAGGTGACTTGGTCGACCTTGTTCCAATCTTCCTTTCCTATTTTTCCACTGAGGAATAGATGTTCTTGATATAATTTATTCTCCCCAGCAGCCAGCTCCTTCCTGGTGTCCGCGATCATTGCTTTAAGAATTATGGAAGGAAGATACTGGAAGCCATAGAAATAGTTAAACACCCGGAAAACTTCAACAGGGAGGACGGGTACAAATTAAGTAAACTATGGCTCCCTAACATAGAACAGAAGAAAGACAATCAACAACAAATTAAACCAGCAGCGACAATCAAGCCGAAATCCAGCCTATCAGACCCCAAGCAATCAGAAAGCAGCCAATCACAGGCATGGAAAAACAGACTCCGCCCCCGGACCCGAAGAAACCCGATCGACTAACGGAAGGAACCGATGAATCACGAGTGGACCCGAGTGGACCCGAATGGATACTATATAAGGCCGCGGGTTAGCTGGACATCTTCAGTCTCAATTAAGCCTTGAGGAAGTCAGCAGCATGTCTGGCGAAACGTTGGCAGAAAATTCACCGACACGGTCTAAATCAGAAGAAACAAATGAAGTTTTTTGTATAAATAGTGGCCGTGGAAACTTGAAAGAGTATTTAATTTTATTTTGTTTTTAAATCTTTCTTAACACCTTAAATTCCTACCCCCTACATACTTTATCATTATCCAATCCCATCTCACAAACAGGCCATTCAAAGTAAAGTATAATAATTCTTTTTATATTCAACTTCCGGGATGGACCGTGTCTTGTTGATGTTATGAACCGGTTCATAACATCAACAAGACACGGTCCATCCCGGAAGTTGAATATAAAAAGAATAATAATGACCGTGGAAGCCTACGTGAACATCAAGTATAATAATGTCTGTTCAACACTTTTTTCTCAATCTGGTGTTCCTCAAGGCAGTATCTTCGGCCCAATCCTCTACACAGTTTATACAGCTGACATCCCAATACTATCCTTACTACGCATGCTGATGATACATGTGTATTATCAGTCTACACAAATCCAGTTATAGCATCCCATACTCTTAAATTCCATGTCACTGACCTTGCAAAATTGTGTTGAAATAAATTCCCCAAAATCCCGTCAAATCGCCTTTACCCTTTGTCGTAAACCAATAACTTCATGTTATCCTGTATCCTTTAATAATATCCCAATGACTTCTGTAGAAAAAATTCGATACTTAGAACTACATCATGACATACGTTTACTTGAAATTCTCATACTAAACTGAAAGCAAAAGAAACTGCTCTGCTCACTGATTCAGGCAACTTCAACACTTACTAGAAAAACACTCTAAGCTCCAAATTAAAAAATACTCATATCCAAGAATATTATAAGACCTATTTGTTTTTATTGAGTAGAGTTTTGGAGGTCCAGTAACCCATCAAATTCCTCTTGTATCCAAAATCCTTTGTAACATCCTTAATGCTCCTTACATTATTAGGAATAATGACCTGAATGTTCCATTTGTTGCTGATTCAACCCGAGGCTGATATCAGTCTAATTTCAAAACTAGCCACATCTTCAATTCCCGATAATGCTCTTAGGCATCTGAAAAGAAGATGACCTCATGACCCTCTAAGTTGAATTTCTTATTTGAGTACTACCAGTGGTTAATTTTAAAGCTGTGCGTTTCTGGTACTCGTTAAAGATCCCTGTCCTAATTAGAGATGGATAGGCAAAACGTAGAACTCCGTCCGACTAGCCTTAGCAGTATGAGGGGACGTTAAATGAATAAATACATTAATAGTTTTTCCAAGACGACTGTTATTATAAAAGGACATTGAGGTCAATAATTTCTCCTTGAAAGTTTTAACGAACGGGATCGATACAGCCATTTAATATTTCATCTTGTCTAGTAATTCCCTCCGCACACATAGCGGTAGATTCGGGTTAAGTGAGTGTGATGTTTACTTTGCAATTAGAAAGCATTCTATTCGCTTGAAAGGCAAGTAAAATTATATTTGTTATGAGGAATTCCCACAGTTTCAGTTTTTTATATAAAAAAAAAACAAAAAAAACTTGTAACATTAGAACCTAGAAATGGTCTTTGTTTTTGTACAAAGTAGGAACCGTACGGTTTTCAGGCCAAAAATTGTGGTCTAGATCACGCTCAACCAAGGTTTTCCTCTTAATAAAACCACCTACTTTATAGAGGCTGGGTGAGCCCAAGGAAGTTCTAGAGATCCCACGAGGTCGATTCAGGGCTTGTAACAAAATAAACAGTTATCTGCCGAAGCAGGCTTCGCGGGCGCTTTCGTAAACAGTATAAATATATAAAGTTCATTCTTTTTTTTTCCTTTTCAGTTGAATGTTAGTTTACATTAACGTAGAAAAATTCAATTTAATTTTTCTTAAAATCAAACAGTCCTATCTTGTCTAAATGTGAAAATGTGCACTGACAAATTAATATAATTAACTATAATTAATAATATATTTAAATTCGAGTCCCGGTCCTGGACATATCTTTTCTTTTCAAATAAAAAAATTAAAAAAATTAATAAAATATAACTAATATTATAAAATAAATTATAATAATTATAATGACGTATGTCAACAAGATCCAAATTAAATAAATGTTCAAAGAACATTCTTCCCCTCGTATACATCGCAAACTTGCGAGAACGCGGGGACGTCGGATCAGTGAAAAGAAATGATATGACCATGACCGGGGAGTGAGCCTGATTAAGCCAGGATAGCTCAATTGGTAGAGTTCCAGACTAGCGATCTGGACGACCCGGGGTCGAGTCCCGGGTCCTGGACATATCTTTTCTTTTCAAATAAAAATATTTAAAAATTAATATACACTATACAGGATCCCGACAGCCATTTTACGTTCTCTCAGAAGGACGACATAATTAAGGATTTTTAACTCTCTTTAAAACTCCTAAGGCTACCTACCAGGCGTCAAACCTTTGATCTAGTCAAATTTTTTAAAATTTGACAATAAAATTTATGTCTTCAAAAACAAAACTAATTTTTTTTCCATTGATTTAATTTTTTTAAAAAGGTTAAAGCGATCGGAACACTATAGAAATCATAAATTTAAACTTCAGAGCAATCGCTGGTAAATAGAATTAAAAAAAAAAATAATGATACAAAATGTAAAAAGTATTTACAATAAATAATAATAGTTCTGAATTATTTGTTTGTTTGGTTTATTTGATTTTTACTAAACGTAATATATAATACAAGATAGTTGTAAACAAAATTACACCTTCCCTTTTTCTTGCTTCAACATAATACTTTTATTTATAGTATCATAATATTTTTTATATACATTATTATTATTATTAAGGAGAGAAGTGGCTCAGTGGTAGAGTACTGAGTTACCATGCCGGAAATCCTGGTTCAATTCCTGCTGCAGGCCATGATTTTTATTTAGTCTGTTTGCAGCGGGAGATGGATCATATAGGATCTAGGACCCTCCTGGGGCCCACCCAGCCTCTATAAAATATTATAAAAATAGGGTACCCACAATAAGGGGGAAAAATCTGGCGGTCGAGCGTGACCTAGGACAAGTCACCTCCTTGCAGAACCGTTGTCCATGAAATAGTACAGTCTCTACCATGTACTGAACCCCAGACCCTTCATGGGTTGTAGTGGTACAGGTTTTTTTTTTTTTATTATTATTAATTGAATATATATTAATTAATTCAAGAAATTCCTTAACATAACGATTCTGAGAAACTTGATAAGGGGATTTATAAATGACCGGCTAAAAAAAATAGAGAAAATTCATTGTCCTATTTATTTGAGTAAGATTAATTAATATTTATTTATAATATCCATGGTAGCTCTATTATTATTTTATCCATGCTAACTCATATATTATTTATTTGTTTAAAACTAGTAATAATTGTAATTGTTGGAATGTTAGAATTAAATGAAAGTAGAGACCGTTGTGAAAGCTTACAGAGAAATGAAAAGAACTAACAGCTTTCGAAGAGATGTAGTTAAATAGCAGACCTCGTTAGAGTTTTTTTTTTAAAAACTACTTCTTTATAGAACACAAAACTGTTCATAATAACAAAATTAACAGAAGATATTTCTATGAAAATTCCCAATTTTTCCTATTACAAATATTCCATTCTATTATTTTCTTTGAAGCAGAAAAGAGGAAGATGTTGGTGATATCGTTGTAGAGGGAAATAACTATGAACGTGTCGAGAAGTTTAAATACTTAAAGTCTATGCTAACTAGGAAAAACGAAATGCAAGAGGAAGTAAAGGGAGGAAATGCTTGTTATTATTCAGTCTCGAGATTACTAAGCTCGGATCTTATACCCGAAATTTAAAAATAAGGATTTATAAAACCATTATTCTTTCAACTCTTATTTACGGATGTTAAACGTAGCCGCTAACGCTGAAGGATGAACAAAGTCTTAAGGTATTCGAAAATAAGAGGTTGGGTAGAATTTTAGGTCGAAAAAAAAGGATGAGACCACTGAAGAAGTTAGGAGATTATACAACGCGGAATTGCGAAGCATGCACCCGGTTAATATTCAAATGATAGCGTCACAAAGATTAACATGGGCTTGTAAAGTTGTTGAGCTCAGCAACGAACGAATTACTAAAAAGTTAAGCGCTGTGCCGATTGGGAAGCGTCTAAGGGGTTGAGGCTTAGTTTAAGCTAAAAAAAAAAGTTACACGAAAATCGTGTGTTACCATGGTAATATTTGATGCAAAACAATGTTTTTTAATTTTCGTAATAATAAATATTATCAAAAAAGATAGGATTGAAGGAGCTTGTTGCAATCAGTGAACATCGACATATTAAACAGATGACCACTAATTCTAATTTGAATATTAGAAATATTAAACTTCTTCATGCCTCTCACGCCATTGTATTTAGTTTACTGTCAGCCAATTTGCTGATTGTCATTGTTTTATTTGACAGGTGTGGATATAAATATAAAGAAAAAAAAAAGAAATATTAAAAGGGAATATTTCATATGAAACGACCCAATATAATCGTGGTTGGAATATTTCAGATAGTAGGGATTTCCGGTACGGAAAAAAATGCTCTTTAACTGATTTTTATGTTATCTTTTTTAATGTATATTTTATTTCATAATAATTATTGTTGTTCATTTGGTAATATATAAAATTGTTAATAATTTCCGCCTGTGTTTTAGTATCCACTAATAAATAAATAACGATCCTGAACGAATGATGATGTTTTTCAATATTTTTATTTTTAAGAGATAAGATATGTCCAGTGCCGGGATTCTCTTCTCGGGATTCCTTTCTCTTCAAAATAAAAATATTTAAAAATTTTAACAAATAAAAAAAAAAAAAAACTTATGATGTTTTTCATTGTTCCCCGAATAACGAAGAAGAAAGAGGTTCCTCGGAATTTTTAAAAAAATGGAAAAGGTAACATACTTTTATTATCCAAAGTTTTATAGAAAATTTTGTTCTTTTTAGCACCGCGTCCTTTCCCGCTTTCTTGATTATTTGTTTTGGAGAGAGTTCACAAATGTTTTTATCACCTAGGGTTGTCTATTAAGAGGACAACTAACTGTAGAGGTGTCCGCTAATGAGGGAGTAAATATACGTTTCACCGAATACTTTTACGAAGACAGTAAGGTGTGACCTTGCGATCAGCTGTAGGATCCCCTCCAGCTTCGAGAGCTGTCAGTAGGTCTTCGTGTTCCAGCGGGAGAGGCTGGTCAATAAGTTCCAGAGCTTATCAAGGTAGGATATAAACATATAATTATTTAATTAAACCATTCAACTATCGTTTAATTAATATAATAAATATAATTAAAAACATATCGCTCATTCAAAAGAACAATGTCATAACTAAAAAAACTTAATTTTTCAATAAAGGTATTTTAAAGTCCCATGTAAGTTAAAAAATAAAAATTTTGGTATTGGTTAAAAGCTATTGTAATGATGATATTGAAATTCTTTTATTAACCATTAGAACACTTTTTTGCTTTTAAATTAAATCATTATTCCCATATAATTGAAAATATGGCTTTATAAAAAAAAAAAACACATGCAGAAAATGGAATATCAGATATGTCGTTCCTGAATTAAAAAGCTTGATATCAGTTCCGCAGTTTGTCGCTTCGAGTTGGGTTACAAGTTTCAATTTTTCATTCGTTTCCATATTAATATTTTCCAAAATACAAGTTATCGTGAGATTTAGTATGGAAAAGAGATTGTAACTAACACTTCGAAGTATAAATGATATACGAGTATGTTAGTTGAAACGTTCATTTCTCGATGAAATGATAACCGAAGTATAAACAATGTCCATAATTACACCCTGTTTTCTTTACTAAAGCGCATGATAACTTCTATTTTGGGGATATATAACTTATAATATTAAAACACGAAACAAAAAACAGTTAAAAGTTGTTGTAACTCAATTCGAAGCGACAACCTGCGGAATACATACCTTAAAAATATATGACTACTTAAAAGAACAATGTCATTACTCGAAAAACCCAATTTTTCAATAGAGTTCCATGTGAGTTAAAAAACTAAAAATTTGGGTATTGGTATAGCAAAACATTCCTATTATAATTACGGTATGGAAATTCCTTTATTAACCATTAGGTAGTTTTTAAAATATTGAAACTTTTCAGCTTTTAACTTTAAACATTATTCTCATAAAATATCAAGTTCAATCTATGCCTATTCATGAATTTATTTCTCCACATTTTTGGTACGAAACACATAAATACACATCAAATACATTGATTTGGTTTTCAAATTTTATCTTATTATGAAATCGGAATACCAATTTTCATCGAAATAGATTGTTTTAATAAAAATATAATGGTTATATCTAAAAATTATTGTTTACTGATAATACACTAATAGTGATTTAATTTCTGTATTTTAATTTTTTTTTAAATACTTACACTAAAGTCAGGAAAGTTTTGAAATTGTAAATTTTTTTTAGCACAATTCTAAAAATGTTCTTCTTTTCATTTCATTTTTTAGAAATCATTTAGAAATGTTTGCTTTTACTACTTATGTGGGTTGATTTGTTTCTTTGAGGATATTTCTTTTGCTCTGATTTAGAAAGCTTGTGTTTTTTAAAACTCTTTTTTATACCTATTCCTTCTTTATTGAACGGCAATAATTAATTATATCATTTAAAAACATTTTATGCTTATTTTTTTTTTTATTGATTAGGAAATATATACAATCCCTTCAAAACTTAAAGGAGATTTTTTATTGCGTTAATGTTAATAATAATAAAGAATATAATAGAGAAATACTTATTTTAATTGTTTAGTTTAGTGCTGGATGATAATGACACGTGCTATCAGTGAAAAATGATTCATTTATTGCATCCCACTATCTTGATCCCTTATCTATTCAAGAGTGATAAGAAAAATATATTATAAAGGGTAGCTTTATACCTTTATGTACTATAAAGATGGCGAAGTATTATAGTAGTAATATTGAAGTTGGTATCTGTCTTTAGAGATAATTTTGTTTGCAATCATCATTTAGTAAATTATTTATTTATCCAATTATTCAAAAAATAACATATTACAAAACCTATTACTATAAAGAATAATGTTCAAGATCAAATTAAAATATATATATTTTTATTTTTATGTTTACAAGTTTTTTCTTCCGGTTCTTGTAAATAAACACTTATAAAAAATAGATACCTATATTTTTATATAAACCAAGCACTTTAAAAATACACTGCAGCCTTTGGCTATGAATGAAGAATGACAGTAAATATACGGTCACACTATCATATTTTTTGTTTTATATGTATTAAAATTGGTTTAAATAAACAAAGCGAAAATATAAACTAGAAATAACAAATATTTAACAGATAATACATTAACAATAGTTCTTTCTTAATAACGAACGAATTGATTTTAAATAAACTATTATAGGAGCGTGAGAGTGCCTTGAAATAATTCATAAAACAAATTAGTTAATACTCTTTCAAGTTTCCACGGCCACTATTTATACAAAAAACTTCAGTTGTTTGTATAAATTAGTTAATAGTTTAAAAGTTATAAAAAATGAAAGATAATTAACTAAATGTTTCAGGGATGAACGAAATAGGGTAATAAAAATGAGAGAGACAATTAAAGAATGAAAGGTGCCAAGGTATATTAAAATGTCTAAAATCATTGAAAATTTTATTAATAATTTTATAATTCATGTAATCAATTCATATAATGATATATAACAACGAACAAAAAACAATCTTCATTATTCACAATCGTACATATCGATATTAATTGGGATATCGATATTTCTTTTTGCCGAAACTGGAGTAACGAAATGGCTGTACTGTAGGTGTGTTACTAATAATAATACTAGGTTTGGCGAACCCAAAGGCTCGATGCCGATGCCATCAATCATTACTTACAAACGTCCGTTCAAAAACCACTACCCAAATCCGCTAGATCGCCCTTAACAATGTAATCCTCCCACTTACGTCTAGGTGGTTTACCAGACGACTAAGGGTGCGTTTACTTTTTAGGGATTCGCTCGTTACAATGCTGATCTTTAGTATCCCATACTAACCTTAACGTTGCTGCCATTTCCATTATTCTAATCGGGTGAATGTTCTGCAATTCCTTGTTTAACATTCTCCTAAATTATCTAGTTGTCTCATCTTAAATATGGCTGCACTTTCGATATGTTGAAAAAAAAATGTTCCTCAAGTTTCCCACTTAAGGAAGGATGATGAATGAGTCAAAAAACCATCATCTTAACCAAGTTCTTAAACAAGGATGATATGATAAGGTTACGTAATCAGGATAATTGCTTATAAATCATCCCAAATGATGCTCTCCTAAAACCGCAGAGGAAGTGGTTACAGAGAAAAGTAAAGATCGTGTTAGGAAGATTTCCTGATAAAGAGTAGGCGAGTTTGAAAGATATGAGTATAATGTATATATATATATATATATATATATATATATATATATATATATATATATATATATATATATATATATATACATGTATGTATATATGTGTATACTGAAGTATATCTATGTGTATATATATACACACACACATAAGTATATATATTATGTATTCTGATTCTTCAGTTCCAGTCAGTTCTTAGATATAAATATGTACATCGCTTATTAAAGTCTTAATAAATAATAATTAGGCTCGATGCCGATACAACCAATCTCTGCTTACTAACTTCCGCACAAGGACTACTATGCGAACTCATATCCGTTAGAGATCACACTTAATGCAATTTTCCCACCTACGCCTTGTCTACCCCTCGAACATTTACTAGCCAGATGTTTGCAATTTGCACCATTATTTTGAAGCATTCTAAAACTTAATTGGCATTGTAGTGGATTTATGAAAGAATCTAAAGAAATACGAAGAGAAGATGAAATCATAACTTCTTGTACATAAAAAAATAGATTATAATTAAAACAATCTTATTTCTTTTCTCGATAAAACAATAAACAATAAATTCTGCATAACAATAAGGTGGTTAGTAAACAATAACCACTAACAGGCATTAGATGTTAATGACCCATTGTCCAAGTGCGCAAACAACGGTACATCATATTCCATTGACATAAATCGATATAAACTATTCACATCAATAAAAACTTTTTTTCTTTCTATATTTGCTAACTATTTAAATTAAAGGAAAATGTTAGTGATGAAATAATCATCTCTTCTAGAAGAAACATTCAGTTATTATATTTTTAACAAATATGATTTTAGTTACCACGGTTTCCCTTAGAATACACTCATATATGATTATCTATATATATAAAAGAGTTCCTCCTGACTGAAAAGACCATCGCAGAGCCAAAACGGCATAAGCTACAGACTTGAAATTCGGACAGTTGGTACATTTTATAAGGCCGACGCGCACTAAGAAAGGATTTTTGAAAATTCGTCCCCTAAGAGGGTGAAAAGGGTGACCAACGTTTGTAATAAGACAAAAAAAACGTCATTATTAAAGCTAGCACCATGAAATTTTATATTTAGCTCCTATATTAAATATAAAGAAATACGTGTTTTTATTATTTTTTGAAAATCGATCCGTAAAAAAGGAAAATACGAGAAATCTATTTAAGATATAAAATTAATAATTACTCTATTCTCCTCTACTCCGTGAACATTGAACCTGTACTTTGTACACTTGCCTCTCAGTCAGACGCCTGCTCCGAAACTGTTCGCATCGCTGCAATTTATAATTTAACTATTGAAGCTGTAGTTAAACAATATATACAGATAAAATAAAGTATTCTACTATAAGAGAAGGTAATGGACGAATTTTTACTGTTGAAAATTATAAATGATGTAGTTTTAGTATACTTTAATAATTCCGATGTCTGTTAAATTAACCATTCTTTAATTCACTAAGATTTTACTGCATAAAATACGTTTTGGCGAAATCTCTATGCTTTGGCAAAAGATGGGAAAACAAGCAACGTTGTTTATAAAAATGTACTTAAATAAACTATTTGAAGTAAAACACATATTTTAATTTATGTTTTATTTTATTTGCAAAGTAATTAGCCTAAAAAATTAA
The DNA here is from genome assembly GCA_964056705.1 of Troilus luridus. Classification (NCBI taxonomy): domain Eukaryota; kingdom Metazoa; phylum Arthropoda; class Insecta; order Hemiptera; family Pentatomidae; genus Troilus; species Troilus luridus. The sequence continues at coordinate 15,483,669 of OZ057417.1, forward strand.
AAATGCTGCCCTAAGTCACTATTCCACGCGGACGAAGTCGCGGGCACAGCTAGTATGTACATATAAATTCACAGTTTTTATATATTTATATTTACATAAGTAATTATAAAGGTTGGGTGAGCCAAAATATATGTATCCGTAGATATCTAGGAGGCAAAAGAAGAAGAAGAAAAAAAACCAAAGATCCTACTTCCTCTACATTATGCACTGAGGAAATTTATATTTTTATTACTATTCATAAATTATTTAAATATATTTACATATATTAATGTAATGTAAGAAACTTTACTATAACAGGTTTTATTATGAACTAATGTTGTTTACTATAGATGGACAGCCCATTAGTTATTTTCCTTCAACGTAACACACGTACATTTTATTCTATCACCTAATAAAGATAATAAATTTAATTCCAAGGATTCATTAATGAAATAATATAAACATTACCAGTACGGGAAATCCTATTTTATATGGAATAAAATGTATTTGAAATAAAATGCCAAGGACTAAACGAAGTTTTGTACAAGTAAACGTTTTTAGGTTAATCATTTTTTTTTTACATTCTAAAAATAGGATTCCTTTCAAGAAGTAATTTGAGAATAATTAATTCAGTAAATAAATTTAAAAAAAAATACAATATAGCTAATTTAAAATAATGTATTAATTTGTATCCTTTGAATTTTACTTAGTGACGCAGTTTGTTTAAAATAAACGATAATGGCTCCTTGTCCATATTTGAAAAAAAAAGATTAATTGAAATAAGGTATCAAAAATTGTAAATAAATTAAAACTTTATTTTAGTATGTTAAACTAGAATAGGTTATACCCTTTAATTATTCGGACAGCCGATGCATTGTGGGTAAATTAGTATGCAAAACCCATAATAATGTCCGTAACCTTTAAAACTCATCAATAGTAGTCATCTTACATACACAATTAATAAGTTTTGAACAATTTGAATTTCTCACATTTAGGTTACCGGAATGTGAGATAAATATTTTATTTATTTACCACAAGAGCCTAAGCAGTTCTTTACACTGGAATACGCTGAAAGATTCGATCTGTTAAAGAGCAATAAAAAAAAAAAATTATTACATAAAATTGGCATGGTATTGTGACTTCACAATATATTATTATTAAAATTTTAAGTTGAAAGTCCAATCTATTTTTGAAAACAAATACTACTCTTTTAAAAATATTTATTTTGTTTTATTTATTTATACAAGATAAGAACACTTTACAAGGCCAAAGGTCAAGTGACAAATAAAAATTGCACTTCTGGTTATTTAATTTATATTAATAATAAATTTTCTAAATTTTGATACTTTTTTGATTTGTTGCATTGACATTAGGGCTCATTTACACCATATTCGTTACTTCGCTATCACCTGGCTATCTTTGAATATAACTTTCAAACAATGTTGTAGAAGAAACTATAAACACTAAATATTATTTAAATAAATAAAGCAGAACAGAAAAATATTTATGTAGATAATCGTGTAAATTAAATACTGCCTCTTGCTAGGTGATAATGAATGGATAGTAAATATACAATAATTCGGGTTTCTTTTTTTATATACATATTTTAATATATAAAATATATTATGTCGACGACATGGACAATGACCAAGCTGACTGAGCACGATCTCCGAAAGAAAGATCCTCCAAAAAATCTTCGGTGCAGTATACCTAGATAGAAACATGCGAAGAAGAACAAACAACGAAGTTTACTCAATGTTCAATGAAGCAAATTTTGTTTTCCCCTTAAAAATTAGAAGACTGCGATGGGCTGGCCATGTGGCTAGAATGGAGGACGAGGCCATTCCAAAAAAGGCTTTAACAGAACCTCTGTAAGGCACGAGAAGAAGGGCGAGACCGAAGCTGAGGTGGTCGGATAGTGTAGAGAGAGGCACGAGGGATATTCTGAGAGTCAGATGGTGGATGACAGCTGCAAAAAGTAGAGACGGCTGGAAGAAGCTGGCAGAGGAGGCCAGGACTCGTCACCGAGTTGTAGCGCCGTAGAATAATAATAATAATTTAAATATTTTTATTTGAAAAGAAAAGTTATGTCCAGGACCGGGACTCAAACCCGGGTCGTCCAGATCGCTAGTCTGGAACTCTACCAATTGAGCTATCCTGGCTTAATCAGGGTCGCTCGCCGGTCATGGTCATATCCTTTCTTTTCAATGAATCCATAATGAATAAAATCAATAACTAATAAAATAAAATAAATTATAATAATATATAATGACGTAAGTCAACAAGATCCAAATTAAAAAAATGTTCAAAGAACATTCTTCCCCTCGTACGCATCGCAAATTGCGAGAACGCGGGGACATAGGATCAGTGAAAAGAAAGGATATGACCATGACCGGGGAGCGAGCCTGATTAATTCAGGATAGCTCAATTAGCAGAGTTCCAGACTAGCGATCTGGACGACCCGGGTTCGATTCCTTGTCCTTGACATATCTTTTCTTTTCAAATAAAAATATTTAAAAATTAATAAAATCAATAGCTAATAAAATAAAATAAAAAATGATAATAATTTAACTTAATCATATGAAAAAATTCACACAAAAAAAGAAAACTAAAAAAATATTTTAACAGACAATTAAAAGAAGTTCTTTTATATAATCAAACAGAAAAATTCAATCGTTGTACTCGTATCATTAAAATAAGATTCCTCTAAAATTGTACGCGGTTATAACAAGAAAGTATTAAAATACCTTTATCACTACAACTCACGAAGGTATTGGGTTCAGTACATGGTGAAGGACTAACCTGTTTCTAGGATAATAGTTGTGCAGGGAATTATTTAGTAATAGATAAAGCTCAACCGCCAGGGCTCTCCCATTCCACCTGAGCAGGTGCTGGGTTAGCCCCCAGAGTCGATGTACTGCCCAAAGGATCGATCTACGACTATCAACCGAATAGTTAATTTCTATCATATACAACCGGATTTGCAAATAGGACCCAGAAAAACACCTCCTGCACACTGTGCTACCAAAATCTGTTGTGTATCTATTAATATAAATGAGAATCAGAGTAGAAAATAAAGTTAAGTTGAATTTTGTCCAAAATGAGGTTTTTCTCCTTAAGAATGTTGAATAGAGTCATTCTCCTAGACAATAAGGGGGTAAGTCAGGCCTTGGCTTGAAAAAGAGTATATTGCTAATATTACAACTCCATTAGAAGCCTAAACTACGAGAATGGCACGATTCCGCTTCTCTAAATTCAGCTCTCTCTCTCTTTACAAAATTCGACTTAACCACTTAATCACCGGGACTTTAGATATTAACAGAAATACATTAGAGCTTGTCAAGTAATAATAACTATACATTAAAAATTAAACCAAAATAATTGTCCTCACCTCCTTATATTTACTTTTGAAAATATTAGTTTAGGAACTGGTGACTGAGAAAATTACATATATAAATTAAATTATATTTTAAACAACCCTCGAATAATAACACAATTCAAACAGGATGAAATGCTTTGTTTAAACAAAATAAATTAAAAATAGAAATCGCGAATTTTTATGTTTCAGTTAACGAGTGAAGGGATTATTTTTTTATACGATTCGGAGTTCATTCACCCTTTATCAAGGCGTACTTTCACATTGATTGAAGCATTACACCTGGTAGAAATAAGTTATTTCTTTGATAAATACAAGAGATATCTGTATTTGACGTCAAATAAAAGTATTTTAGGTCTCCAAGGCCTCATGGCTTCAAAAAACAACACCCTATTTTTCTACGTTTTTGTAGTTAGTGATTGATAACTTCAAAATAATTTTTTGGACCAGAATATTTGAATTAATAAAATACAGAATTGATTTACTTACTCTATTCCCCGGTACTCAATTAATTAGAACAGATGATTAGATATCGCTTAGTTATAATCCGAACGATCAACTACCTTATTTATTGAAATTTACAACTTTATTATAAAAATAAATTAGTAAATATTATAAATAATACTATAAGAGAATAAAGGCAAGAAGAGAAACTGGCCACTGGGAATACACAAATAAGAAATTCAACATATGAGGCCTTCATCTTATCAAACGCCTCGGAGGATTATTGGGAATTGAAGAGGTTTGAAACTAGTTGGTTTGAGAGGGAATAATGTTTGTTATGAAAGGACTGATATCGGGCTAGGTGCAAATCAGCAGTAGCATCACAACAGCGAACAATTTTAGAGGAATCTTATTTTAATGCTGCAACGATTGAATTTTTCTGTTTGATTATATAAAATAAATTCTTTTAATTGCCTGTTGAAATTTTTTTTTTAGTTTTCTTTTTTTGGGTGAATTTTTCCACTTTATTAATTTAAATTATTATTATTCTATGCCGCTACAACTCGGTGACGAGTCCTGGCCTCTACCAGCTTCATCCAGCCGTCTCTACTTTTTGCAGCTGTCATCCAGCATTAAGGTCATTATGTTTGATTCGTAACAAAGTAAGGAGCATTAAGAATTTTACGAAGGATTTTCGATTACAAGGATTGGATACGATAGGAATTCGATGGATTAGTAGAACCCCTTACCGCTATTGGTCTTACAATAGTCAAGTATTTGAGTCTTTTGTAATTAATTGGGAGTAGAGCGTCTTGAAAATGTTGAAGTAGCCTGAAATCGCGAGCAGAATCAACCGAATTAAAATATAGAAAAAACTAAATAATAAATTGGAAAATACTAAATTTTATTAAGTCGCAAATGACATAGTCTAGTACTAAATTAAATAAAACAAGTTCATGGAAATCGTTTTTTAAAAAAATTGAGTAAAAAAATAAAATAAAAATACACACAATCTAGATAGCAATCTCCATGTTTTAACTTTTTTTGCAAAAAAAAAAAAATGGGACACTAAAACTTTTTAGTTACAAATTGATAACTTTGGAGCGGAGCGTTAGAGTTGCCATTCCGAAAATCCAGGTTCAAATCCCGCTGCTCGCAAGACTATTATTTAATCTGCTAGAAGTGGACCCTTCCACTCACCCAGCCTCTGTAAATTGGGTACCCAAAATAAGGGAGGAAATCTGGCGGTTGAGCGTGATATAGGACAAATCACTTCCCTGCACAACGGTTGTCCAAGAAACAGTACAGTCCACCAAGTACTGAACCCCTGACTCTTTTCACGGGTTGTAGTGGTACTGATTTTTTAAATTTTTGTATCAGATAATAATCGTGTTCTTCCTAACTTAATGAGGTCAGAGAGTACTAAAAGACGAAATAGCCTTTTAAGGAAATCTTTTATTGTCCTGAAATCCTTCTGCATTTCACTACTCTTAATGTTGTTCTTCTGACCTTGCACTCAGTCCTTAATTTGTTCTGTGACAAGAGATTTACATTATAAAACCTCTTGATCCTTCCGATATATACATATATATACATTTTTTAGAAGGGTTTTATGTTTGTTTTAGCCATGCGCTAACACGAGGTTCCAACCTTGCGCTTCCGTTTTTGGTATAAGTCGGTTAGCAGTGAGGCCGTTTACTATATAGCTAACCTTTGAGGTTTACAGATAAGTGCCTGTAATATGGAAGTCACGTATGTATATGAGTCATGTATTTGGTGGTAATTTATGGACAATATGGACGATCATTTCAGGGTCGAAATTAGGAATTAGAAAATAAAACATTATTGCATTGTACTCAACTAATTATCTAATTACATTTTGATCAAAGATTTCCGATCTCCTTCAATTCAAAACCTCGGTCCACTCTCGTAACTCCCGTTCTCGGCTCACAGACCTATATACAGCATCCCACCGAACAGCAGCTAACAACAGTATGGAAAAAAGAGAAGCCTTCTAAACTTCATGAAATACTTCAAAAACAAACAATTCCGGAATTCATTAAGAGAACACACGTTAAATTCCTGGACTCTTTAAAATACCACAATAACCCTCTGTTTCAGGCAATATCACCAGCGCCCCAACCAGTAAAGTGTTAGAAAATAATGTCACAAGAATAACACTAAAAATGTTGATGGGTATGTTAAGTTTTATATAGAAGAAATTAAAAAAATTCGTGTGCCCCAACGCAATGGTAGTTATTGTTAATTAGAATCAAATGTAACATACCTCACGGAAAGTCTTAAAGTGCAATAGATTGCAGAACAAGGCAACAATATTAAAAGAAGAAGAAAAACTTGATTTTTATTTTAAAAAGTTCAGGCAACCATGATGCATTATTTTGTTTAACAATTATACAAACTTAACGTATTATATTTTATAAATTAATATAAATTATATCATTTCAGTATTATAAAATATTTAAAAAAAACTGTTCCACTACAACCCGTGAAGGGCCTTAGGTTTAGTGCGGGGTAAATACTGTTCTGTTTCTTGGACAAAGGCTGTGCAGGGAGTTGATTTGTCCTAGCTCAATTGCTAGACCCCCCCTTTTTTTTGGGTATTAGATCCCTAAGGAACCATCCCCTGCTGCTTACAGATTAAATAAATGTATACTAAGCAGCGGGATTTTTAAATATAGTTTCGTTTCAAAATCAATATTGTGTTGATTCGCGATAATACTGCTTTTCCCTCAATAAATAACTTAAAAATTAAAGGCGAGCAGAACTGAAAGTATGGCCCGAGCTTCTTACCCTTGTAAATTTTTTAATAATAATTACTTATTAGAAATATTTACATAAATATTAAAAAATTAATAGTTAAAGAAGACGAAAATCGCCTCTTTATTCACTTCACGCATAACCTCAACGGTCAATATTACTGAAGCAATATTAAATAACTTATTTGCCTTGCAATGGATTGAATTGCTTATTCTTTTGCCTTGTTTTATCAGTTAAATTATAAATATTTTTAAAAATTGGCAAATCACTTTCTGACAATTTAAGCCATAAAAAAATATAACTTATTGAATTTAGTGCAAAAAAATGAAACACATTGATTTAAAAAATAAAACATGTAACATATTATATACCATTATTTCGATTTTTACTGTTATTTCAATGTTATGTGTTGTGAAAATAAGCAATTATTTTAACTCCCTAATAGTTCACTATAAAAAATATTTATACTAAACCTGTACAATTATAACCCATGAAAAGCCTTGGGTTCAGTTACATGATAGAGACTTTACTGTTTCTGGTACAACGGTTGTGCAGGGAGATGGTTTGTTCGATATCACTCTCTACTCCCAGGTTTTCCCCTTAAGTACCCACTTCATAGATATCTCTGGAATATCGTCAAATTATTTAGCAGTTGTTCCCAACCTTCTTTCGTACCACCCTCCACCCTGTTCAAATGAAAACCTTCCACAGTAAACTGTATGCGCACATGAAAAAAAAACTATAAGTATTAAATAGAAAACGAAAAAATTAGTTTTACCGTCACAAGATACGACTTTATAAGTTTCAATTTAAAGTAAAGAAGTACTAGTAAGAGAGAAACAAATAAAATTAAGTCAGAATTTTTCTTTTTCAACTGGTCTCGCGCCCCCCTCCCTGACTTGGACTCACGCCTTCCAGGTTGGGAACCACTGTTCTATAGGGTTCAACCATGAGTGGGTTGGATATTTGCTCCTCCTAAAATTGCCAAATATTAAGAAAGCTTGAAGGAGTGCCTGAACAAAAAAAATATAAGGGAGATACAAAGGAAAAAATTTACTAAGAAACTCTGTTGTACCATTTTGCCTTAAAAAGAAAAATTATACTATTAATTTGTTAATATTCATTTTTAAATATATTAAGAATATATTGTTATTTATATTGCAATTCGATCCTGTAAAACAATACTAATGAAATTTTTAAGGCCAAGGAATGTGAGACACTCCCATTTCCGGTAACTGAGCCCCCGAACATCCATTAGAAAAAAAAAAAGTCCTAGAGAACATAGATCAACTTAAAAGGATTTTTATCGTCACTTATATGTTTTAAGTGTGGCTATGCATTTTTTTTATATATGGAATACTGACACTCAGAAGGACAAATAAATCATACTGTAATGAGTATTGTTATTTTAAAATCAATAGGATATTTTTGGTTCTTCATTTATATATTTAGAAGCGGGATACCTCAGTGTGTAGAGATGTAGGTCCCGTCTTCGAATCCAGCTGTTGCAGATAAATTATTTGATATGTTAACAGCCACATATGGACCATGTGGGTTTTTACAGACCCTAATAATTAAAATGGATACCCTTAATTAGAGGAAAATCAAGCGTGAAAATATAACCAAATAAGCTAAATAACATCTATGCTTTAAAAAACCTATGCTTCAAACCATTGACCATAAAATCATATTTTTTAATAAAGTATCGACCACTTAGAATCAAGGAACAACTTTATTTATTTATTTCCTTTTCTCTTATAGAGGTTTCTTATCTCCAATCCTCCTTCATACGTTAACTGCCACGTTTCTTTTGATCCAGCTTCATCCGTCCTTCTCTAGTCTTTGAAACCCTTCCAGATTTTTCACTTTCCTCCCTAATTCTTTTGCTTCCAAGATAGTTTAGAATAGTCGAATATTTCCTCGGTCAATCAATGCTTGTTCGTTCTGAATAGACGCCTGAGGAATTTCGCTTAGTATTCTAGATTATTTCCACTTGCTGATAGATTTATCTGTTACTTCGCAGTTTCTATCCGTCTTCAGTCTGATAGCAACCACGATTTTTCTTATAATTCTTCTTTCCAGGATTCATTATTATTATTTGTTATATCATTTCTTTAAATATTAAAAAAAACCTGATGTGAAGGGTCTGTGGTTATGTACATGGTAGAGACTGTTTCTTGGACAACGGTTGTGCTGGGAGGTGATTTGCCCTGGTCACTTTATAGAGGCTAGGTGACCCCCAGGAGGGTACTACATCTCTGGCCGCTAACAGAATAAATAACAATCGAGCCATTTTAACCCAGGACCTTCGGCATTGCTCTACCACTGAGCCAATTCGCTTCATATTTAAATATTAAATATTTATTCAAATATTTTAATCACAACAAATATATCCTTTGTATTTATTTTTATAGTTGCGATCACAGTTGATACCTTTCTTATCTACACACCAAAAACAAATCTATGCACATTCATTACATCAAGGTCTTGACTATAGTGACGAAATTGCAGTAATACCATTGTCTGTTACAATAAGATCTCATCGTATATTGTTTTATATTTGGTTAGATTCGTTTTATATTTATATTGTTTACATTCGCTCAAAGATGAAAAAGATATCAGTTCAAAAAGCATCACAATGAACAGGAAATCCTTTGCATTTTACACGGCACAATAGCCACAATAATGATCTAATCTTGCCAAACGGTTATGCAATAAAATAGGTTGTTCGACTGGGGCGATGAATAGTCGATGTTAGTATTATTTTATTAATGAAATATATCCAAATATATACTGCAATAAACATAAAAGGGAACTTAAGTAAACCAGTAAACCATCTATAGTTATAGGGTTCACATTGCCGCCTCTCCTTCTATTTACCCTGAAGATGACCTACAGCGTAGGTTGAAACGTCGGCACTAATAAAAAATAAGTTTTACTTATTTGGTGTTATTTATGACTGCACCCCCCAACTAATTCCATCCTTCATTAGATCTTCCATCCTTCAACTACTTTCCTCTCTAACATAAAAAGGAACTGGGATCGGTGAAGAGAACAGATTTGTCCTAGGTAGGGACCGGTCAAATGGTTAGAGCATTGCCACGGTGAGGCGGAGATCCGGGTTCGAATCCCGGCTGGGGGCAAATCTTTTCTCTTCAAAATAAAAATATATAAAAAAGAACTGTTTATGGAGCTATGGGTAGCCTGCCACTGTACCAGGGAACAGTGGCAGGCTACCAATGGTTCACAACGGGATTTAAAGTAAAGAAGAGTCGACATAGAAAAATGAAAAAATTTTTAATACGAACAAATATTAAATATATTATTAATTGCATATTTATATAGTTTATTAGTTAAAGGTATAAATTATATATAATATTAAGAAATTTGTTTTTATTTAATATGATGTTTAACGATGACACTTACTCTTATATTCTTATTACTGACTAATAAGATAACATTATAATGCATTATGTAATTATATATATATATATATTCGATTATACAATACTGTTCTCCTGATAGTGATGCCCGCTTGTTAAGGGGCCAATACACGATCAGTATTACTGACAGTATAGTCAGATACCGATGTACTGAAGTGGGGTATTGACGAGTGATGGTTCACTCCATCATTCCTTAGTTCAACCCGGTGTAGGGGAGGGGATACTGACAGTATTACTGATCGAGAATGCCCATTTCTTTCATTCCTCAGTATTTTGTAGGTGTTGAGTGGGACGCATCGACTGATTTCCGATGCAGTAATGAAAACATAGCCACATTTTTCAAAAGTTATAAATGATTTATGTAATGTTTTTCTTAAAACTTCATTTTTTTCTTAAAATCAAACAGGATGCAACTTAATTTTATACGTAAAATTGTGTATTGTATATGGAAAAAAATTATATTTTTACTAGTGTCTAAATGAGAGGTTCACAGGCTTTTATCACAATCCGGCTGATGGAGAAATTAGCGTTGAAAACTTCCTCAAAATTTTGGCCTGTTGCTAAATAGCGTAGGGTAACTGCCAACCGCAGTTTTGGGCATATGGGTTCCCTCATATTTGTATCTTGTTTTTTTAATATGAGGAGAAAACATATTTAATAAATTATTTAATACGTTTTCATTTATCCGAAAATAATTATAGTAATCTGATTGTTCCTTTATTGAAATCTCGTCGATTAAGTTTAAATGGGTGAACTTACCCCTGTCCAATAGCCGATCCTTCACCCACAAGCGTCTTTTCCCCTTTTTTTTTCCAATGCCATGGCGATCACAATTAGTAACCACGCTCTATCCATTAAAAAAGTAGGTATAAATCTGCATGAGAAAAATATGACTGTTCTTTTTATTTATGAGTTTTTTTTTATTTATTTATTTTTGATTTTTACATTAGTAAAATACAGAGAGAGTTTGGTTAGAAGTTTTACAAAAATAGTAGTACATAAAAATAACAGAATATTAATCATACGTAAAAAGAAAGTAGATAATTATATTACGAATCATTCTAATGAAGATAAAATAAAAAATATAGCCCTGAGTCGACACTACATCAAAATATGGAAAATGCAATAGGGCAGAACAACGTCTGCCGGGACATCTATAGATATATAAAAATGTTTAAAGTTATTTTCAATTTGTAATACACTATATACTTTTGTAATTTCCAGAAGTTGGATGTACTCACTATCTTTGAAATATTTATAACTTAAAACTAATAATAAAACATTTGCTATTTTTTGTTATGATTTCTCTGTTGAATCATTTCTCAGTCTTAAATAAAATTAACCATTATCTAGGCTTATTGATAAGTCGTAATAATAGAATTTTTAAATCATTTTTGTAAACACATCTGTAATATTTTTTAACGGCTAAAATAAAACACGTCTTTCTTGTCATTAGTGTGACTAATCGTTGGCAACGTAAGAAGAAAATAGCTAGAGAGTGATAGTGAGGAATCGAGGCTAGAAAGTCTCGAATCTCGGCCTCTGATATAAAAATAATACATATACACCTGTATTATTTATTTATTAGATTAAAATATTTAGAAAAAAAACCTTGATTGATTCACTACTCAACTATCTTTATTAGAGTTCTGAAAATTCTCCCAATTATAAAAATAATCAGTAAATAAATAAGCACAAGTAATATTACTACACAAGAGCGTCGATTATAAAATCCTCAATTATCCGAAATGGTATTGCAGAAAAGTTTGAAAAATACTTTCTTTATTAACTGTTTTATTTTATCAAATATCCCATAATTACATTATATCACATTTCTTTAACGTTTCCTTTGACGAAATAATTATTAAAACATAACAATTTAAAACCTCGATTTCTTTTTTCTTATGTAACCTATAAAATTAGTAAGGAAGCATTAGCATTCTGATATATTTTCTGACTACTTATTCGAAAGCGCTTAATGCTTTCTAATATTCTGTATGGTCACTGAGTCCGTTCCTCATGTTCTTGAAGCGTCCAAAAGAAAATCACTTTCTGGTCTGATTCCGTAACCACATTTCCTGTTCGTGTCTCGTATCATGCGATATATGCGGAAGAATATATTTTTAAAGAACGTTTTAATGTAGAATCGATCTCAATTTTATTTATTTTATTTTTTTTTGAAATAATCTAGCTGCTCTAAATTTGTAAATAACCCTTACTAACCTTCAATTTTTAGAGCTTCATAGATAACTTCAAGTTGAGTCACAAGTTCTAAATTTATATTGTTGATGAAATAAATACCGAAATCTCCCCATTATCCATAATAACATTCTCTTTTCTATACTAAAGCTGACGATAACTCATACTTAGGAAAATATTATAAGGGAGACGAATGAAAATTTAAAACTTGTGACTCAACTCGAAGCGACAACCTTCGCAACAGATACCAAAAAATATATACACGTAGTTTAAACAAAATTAAAGGCAATAAAAATATGTATGTATTTTGCAACATTTGTTAAGGACGTGAAACAAAGAAAATTGTGATATTACATAGTTTTCTTCATAAAAACAATAATTTAAAACGTTAATATACAGATATTTTGGTATATAGATATTATATACCAACTTTTTTTGCAGTAAATCCTTCAGTTCTAATTTTTAAACTAATTAATAAAAAAATATAATAACCGAAATATACCTACCAATAATTATAAATGAAATAAATAGAAATAAGTTCTGCTCGACGTAAACTTAGACACAAAAATTATAGTTAGCATGAAAAAAATAATTTGTTGTGTATTTGAGTATAAAGGTTAATTATAGTAATTAATTTTAAAAGAGCATGCTCGTAATATTTTTGAGTGAATCTATAAATGTATGGCAGATTAATATGTTTATATTTTATTCCCACATATAAAAAACTTCATTGTTGTTGATCTCTATCATTGTTGTATTATCGTGGGATTTAATTCTGCCTAATAATTAGATCGTAATCTGCATATGGTTTAAATTGGCATATTAAATAAATGTAATAAAATGAAACAGTAATTATAACTCGTCATATCTAAAAATGATTACATAATTAATTAACTAACAAGGTAAATTTTATTGCAAGATATTTTGTAAATAATTGTTCTTTTTTTAAATAAAACAAGACTTTTTTATTATTATATTTAATTTTAATTTTAATAGAGATGATATGATTATTAATATATCAAGTGTTGTGTGACATTGTCAAAGTCTAAAATGCACTTGAACCTGTAAGAGAACAGAACAAAAGTTCGTTGTGCTGTCATTACTGTAATTAACGTAATGCAAATACACTTCATGTGATAGCAATCAAAATTGTCAAAGTGCTGTAAATTAAAAAATAGTGATTTATAACACTAAGTTACACAAACAAAACTGGTTTGCGTTGAATATGTATTTAAAATAGAACAGAAAAATGGTTTTAATCTCAAACAAGGTTCCTTCAGAACAGGAAACATGTACACGAAAAAACACAATATAAATCAGGACAAAAGGCTACATAATAAAAATCAGAATATATTTACTTAAGTGCCAAAAAAGTAAACAATAAGTTCTTGTTTGAAAAAGGAAATTAAAAAATGAAAGCCGTTACTAGTCTAGCCGATTTAAGTCAATAATTTACCTGTTTAGAGAGTTTATGTTTGAAAATTATAGAGATATTGGAAAATCATGGGTTTGAGCAAGGGTTGGGAAGAAGCAATGCGGATATTAGTGTTATACTGGGCGAGAAATGAACTCTGGAACGTTTCAACGTTGGAGAGGTTAGATCATATTGCCTGGAATCGGACTGAGGATTTAATTCGGAGACTGTAGACTTAGGAAAGACGTTGAGAGTTCATGGATTGATATAAGAATAAATAATAATGCTTAAAGCCTAGGAGAAAGTAGAAAAACACAAACGTATTTTGGGCGACCTGTGGTATATTGGTTTCCATAACAACCTATTAAGCCCAAGATCGCGGGTTCGTTGCCCTGCAAGTGGCCCCAGGAATTTTTAAAGGGCGTAAAAAAATCCTTCGTTATGCCGTCCTTCGGAAGGCACGTTAAACGGGGGTCCCGAGCCTGTACGATGTCAGGTACTCGTTAAAAATCCCTATCCTTAAAGCTGGATAGGCAAAATTTAGAGCTCCCTCTATAGCATCGTTCGATTAGCCATAGAAGCATAAAAGTAACGTTAAATAAACAAAAGGGAATTGGAGAATTTAAATCAATTCCAACAAGTCCCATCAAATTACCTTTACCCTTCGCCGAAAACCCATGACTTCCTGCCCTACTGTATCCTTTAATAGTACTCCACTTATCCCTGTTGAACAGATTCGCTACCTAGGACTCAACTTAGACAAACGTCTTACTTGGAACCCTCACACAAGACTGAAAAGACAAGAAACAGCTAGACGCTTCCGACTACTTCAACACATACTAGACAAACGCTCAAAGCTTCAGATCAATTACAAAAGACTTATTTATGTGACTGTTACAAGACCTATATGGACTTAAGGAATTGAACTATGGGGCTCCACCAAACCATCCAATTCCTCTCGTATTCAATCCTTGCAATCCAAAATCCTTCGCAAAATCCTAAACGCTCCTTATTTTGTCACAAGTAAAACCATTCATAATGGCCTTAACGTTCCATATGTTACCGATTTAGCCCATTCCAGATACCTATCATTCCATAATAAACTACAGGCCCATCCAAACCCACTAGTTTCCATCCTTGCATCCAATTCCATCCCGGACAATCCTCCTAGGCGTCAGAAGAGAAGATGGCCTCGGGACCTTCTATTAAAGAAATCTTATTAGAGTACATGTCCTGTCATGTATTTATTTATTCATATAGCCCTTGTACTAGATGTATATATTACAGTTGTACAATTCAATAAAATAATTAAAAAAAAAAAAAAAATAAGTATTTATCACAGCTAACATAAATTGGTGGCGGTAATGTTACTTGCAGTAGTGACATTAAATATAAAAATATAGGATTAATAACAGCTCATTACAATCTGTAAACCAAAACATTGTAAACAACAGATGTCCACAAATCCCACATTGAATTTTAGAAATAATAAGAACGGATATTTCATGTAAAACCAACCAATATTGTTTGCTTGTTTATTTAAAGCCACCTTACGCTGCTATGGCTAATTGGACGATGCTACAGGAGCTCTAAATTTTGCTTATTCAGGTTTAATTAGGATAGGGATTTTTAACGAGTACCTGACATCGTACAGGCTCGGGACCTCTGTTAAACGTCTCTTCCGGAGGAGGCCATTACCAAGCATTTTTCACTCCCTTTAAAAAATCCCACATCAACCTCCCGGGCTACGAACCCGCGATCATGAGGGCTTATGCTAATCACTAGACCACAGGTCGTCCACCCAATATTTATACAAATGACAGAAATCGCAATCCCTTATCACGAAAATGTCTTTTAACATAAAGACTAACTATGAGTAGCTGAATATCGTTATTCGCTAACGTAAATATATTTAAAAAAATAATAATATCAACGTTTTTCTCATAAACACGAATATTCCCAATACTATTACACGGCGAGTCGGCGTGACATTTCAAATAGAAATTCAAGGACTTTGGACAAAGGCGATCTATTATCTTTATTGCCGATGCCAGAATTGCTCCGAATGACACAGTAGATATAAAAAACGTTTATCTCTGATGTATCACTGATAATTTCTCCTTTTGACGTGCGAGGATATACAAGGTCGTAGAAGACGAGTAGGCACTTATCTTAAAAAGCGATATTGGTCTTTGAAAGAAAAACTATTTTATATTTTCATAATCGTAAACGAATGGAAGACGTTAGTGGTTTGAATTGAACCTTTAAATACAATAAAATCGATACAAGTATCACTACAACCCATGAAATTTCTTGGATTCAATAACGTGATAGAGACTGCACTGTTTCTTGGGCAACATATTGTCCAAGGAGGTCATTACTTGTCCCCCAACCCCCAGGTTTTTCCCTTATTAAGAGAACCCACTTTATAGAGCTTCTGTGAGCCCAGGAAAGTCTCATTTGTTGCTTGTCCATTTTAAGTCACTTTATCCTGCGATGTCTAAACGAACAATGCTACAGTGGAAGCTCTGAACTTTGTTTATCCAGCTATATTTAGGATAAGGTTAAAGAACAAGTACCTGACATCGTAATTCTCATATATTGTCTGCAAATAAAAAGTTTAGGTTACTTGCGGTCTATTGGTTAGTATAAGAAACCCCCATTATACGCCCCTTCCGAAGGACGGCATTACTAAGGATTTTTGCTTCCCTTATAAAAATCCTAAGGCCACATGCCTGGCTACGAATCCGCGATCTTGGACTTAGTAGCATGTTATGTTAACCACTAGACCAAAGGTGACACTTATTTGACTTTAACCTCGACTTATTACGTTCCCAATTTTATATTTTCTAGTAAAATTAGAGTTAAAATACTTAAATTTCTGTATATTTCCCAATTATTTATATTACAACAGTTGCATTTTCTACAGCTACTACTAATTTTATAATAAATAAAGTATAATAAAGTTTAGGGATGACATGGTTTGAAGCTTAAAAAACAAATTTAGAGATTTAAAAATGTAATTTATTGCTGATTGTATCAGACATTCTGTAACGCTTAGATATATAAAATATAAAAATATATTTGTTTAAATATTACCCACTAAGACTAAAGATGAGAACATTAAAGCCTGAACACGTACTAATATTAACTGCTCTCTAAGATTTGTGCTTGGCACTCCGAAGCGATCGCGCGTCTCCCACCTCTATGATGAGTTAAAATGGCTCTTCCCTCCCTTCCGAAGACAATATTTCCTTTGTTCATTCTTATACCAATCCATTTACTCTCAACACCTTTCATATATCTACCTTCTCCTCCAATTAAAATCCTCAGTTCAACACCATAAAACAAGATCCCGCCTATATACGTTCACACAGAACTAAAGCATTCGAAGGTTCCTTCCTCGCCCGCTCCACCACAGTGTGGAACTCAATCCCTCCTAATATCCGTCATAGTCCCTCACTATCGTCATTTAAATCCTTGCTTTTTCAACACCTCCTAGCTTCCCAAAGGATGCTCTCTAAGCAGGTTAGTCATTTGCTTAGAATGTAATGCATAGAATAACTCATTGTATTATTCAGTTCTTTTAATTTTGTGTTTTGAGAAGCTGTACATCATGTAAAGAAATTATTACATAATTATCATGCATTCAATTTCAAAAGCTATGGATTTATCTATTCTCTGTAATTGCTTAATATCCTGTCAAGATCTCTACTGTTTATTTACTTACTATTATTTTTGTTTAAATATTTCTATTTAAATTGTTTTCTGTCACTTTTTACACGCTTTATGATTTGTAACATTTAGCCTTCTGGCCAGATAAATATTATGTTTTTTTTCCCTGTTTATATCTGTTATTCTAAAGGGACTTAGTCCCAGAATAAAGTTACTTTTCTATTCTATTCTAATATTATTTTTTTAAAAATAATAAATAAAATTTAATGTATTTTTTGTTATGTTTCAGGAAAACGTGCACAGAGAAGATTAAAATTCTGGTGCTATTGCCTAGATCGCTCTTAGAATTACTTTTAACTAATTCAGGTAATTTCATTTTATATACATATAATTTATTTCTTTTTTTTTATTAGGCTTTCAACGTAATTTCCTATTTATCCTGTCGGTATTTCTTCTTCCTGTGCCTTATCCAATTCGTTGGCTATCTTAAGTTCATTCGCAGTGCTTCTAAACAATTGGACAATTGTGAGATCTAAGCATTGCCTTAAATTCTGCAGCCAGGAGTGCCTCCTCCTTCCTAGTCCCCTCAATTAATTTTTGATGGTATATGCGATGGCATACACAGTCTAAAATATAATATATGCGGGGTAAGAGGTGGTGTGAACAAACGCCGAGTGTAAATGTACTCTTATATGTAAATAAAAGGGAGATGTTTTGTCCTAAATTACGCTCAACAGCCAGACCCCCCCCCCTTATTTTGGAAACCCACTTTACAGAGGCAGGGTGAGCCTCAGGAAGGTCCTAGATCCCATAGGATCCATCTCCGGCTGCTAACAGATTAAAGAAAAGTCTTACCAGCAGCGGGATTTGAACCGAGGGCCTTCGGCATTGGAACCACAGAACCACTCCGCTTCAAATAATTATAAAATATAAAACATATATTATCAAATATATTTATATAATCTCAATTGTGTATCCTAATCCAGCTGAATCCTCTAAGAACTCCTAAATGCGTAGTAATGATTCGTTAACTATCGGACCCGGAAGACCAATGGCCCTGACATCTATCAATAATGATTGAAGACATGATCGAGCGATCTACGTACCGCTTCGATAGAAAGCTATTATCTATGATAACAACAACATGCTAAAGTGCAACAAACAATAACAATAATGACGTTTTATAATTTATTTGGTGATTAATATTGACTTTTAAGCTTTTTCTCTTGGAATAGTAAAACAGCTTGGTATATCAAAGGTGCGTTAACACCTATGCTTAGAAATCTGCTGGGGTCACCCAGCCCCTCTAAAATGACTGCCTAACGGCGAGCCAACCCCCATTATACAAACTATACAACTATTTATTTAATGGCACTTTAGTAGATACTAAATACTAAAGTTTTAGCAGAGGAACTCCGATATTATTCTAGAAAATGAAATTAAGTTTAGTATTTATTTTGTACACTGACTAGTGAGGCTATTAAAATATGAGAACCCACTCAGCATTGTTTTCAGATATTGAGTCTGCTGCATTAATTAAAATAATGAAATTTTAGTTAATGCAAATTTTAGTTTTATAGATAAACAAATTATTTATTGGTTATAAAAAAAATTAGTCATATTTCAGTGCATTCTCTATTTTGAAATAATAGTCCTAAAATTGAAATAATGGAATAAGATGTAGCCTGATTTATTTTTTGGGAGAGGGGGGGGTTGCTGTTCCTTGGGCTCACCAAGAATCAATTAAGTGGGTACCCTTCATTGGGAGAAAAATCTGGCATTTGAGTGTGATCTCGGCCAAATCACCTCCCTTCACATCCGTTGTCTTAGAAACATTACCATGTACTGAAACCAAGATCCTTAATGGATTGTTGAGCTACAGATTATTCATATACCGCAGAGTATCTTGTAGTTCCTCTACAAGATCTTTGTTGTGAAGAATGAGTGTTGAAGAGATTTTTTTAGCTAAAGCAATAATGCGTGAAACACGTCGCTTATACCTCACAAAAAAATTCTAACCAATGCGAAGAATATTTCATCAGAATTAGGATTATTTAAAAATAAAATTTAAATGTTTTCACCCTTCGAGTTTCAAATAAACTTTTGCATTTGTTGTAAGAAACTTGTGTCTTTATAAGAGCATTCTGTGATTATATTTGTTGAATTGTTTGTTTTTAACTGTTAGGGTACGAATATGAGAAGCAATAGAGTCTCGAAACGTCGTCAAAAGATTGTTTAATAAACAATACAAAGGCTTAGCGAACCCTAAGGCTCGATGCCGATACCACAAATCTCTGCCTATAAACCTCTGTCCACGGACCACTGCCCAGCTCTTACTGACTTTTTATGGATTCATTCGTTACTCAGTCCAACAACATTACAAGCCCATCTTAATTATCTTGACGCTATCACTTGAAAAATATTAACCGGGTGCATGTTCCGCAATTCCACGTTGTGTAATCTCCTAAATTCTCCTATGGTCTTATCCTTTTTGGACTGAATATTCTACGCAACGCCTTACTTTCGAATACCTTAAGACGTTGTTCATCCCTCTGCGTTAGCGGCCACGTTTCACATCCGTAAAGAAGCGTTGGAAGGATGATAGTTTTATAAATTCTGATTTTTAGATTTCTGGATTAATTTAAGTACATAAGTAAATATATAAATATTTATTTATAGAAGGTTGATTAATACAAAATAACTAAGATAATTTTGAGAATATTTTCTAATTTATTTCGACCTTAATTCCTTACCTTCCACCCACTTCAAGATAATTATGAAAGATAAAGCTAATACTAATATCGCGATTAGCTCATTCTCAGCTGATAACAGTTTTATTATCAATAAGTGTTATATTACAAAAAATTCTATAATTTAACACTTCATAAATTCCTGATCTATTTTAAGATAAATACTATCCTAGGATCCTAGGATATAATGTGAATAACAAATGATGAATTATTATGGAGATAAAAGAAATTGTTTATCTCCTGTGAATAGTATATACTTGATTACAATTATAAATAATAAAAATAATATAATGACAATTATGATGGTTTCTCATACCATTAATAGAGAAGTTAGTTAAGGGCGCGGAAAAACATAATAGATTAGAATTTAAACGATAATACACATATAAAAATAAAGATATGTAGTAAATTGTTTGCCGACGTTTCGAACAAGATGTTAGCCTTCTTCAAGGGCGACGTGTGTCTGATAAAAACCTACAGCAAAGATCGAAAATGTTATTTGTATTTAATTTTTTTTCTATAGTGAAAATCCTCCATTAGAGTATTAAATGTAATATCAACTAAATTAGAAAAGTGATAGATCAGAAAATAAATTAGAAAAAAGCCTGATATCGCGAGTTCGCAGACCGGTAGATAGTCTTAGACTTTTTAAAGGGAGTATTTTATTTATTTATTTGAACACCTTTCCTTGCCTCACGGCAAGACAGATTTTGACAAGATTAATTACCACCCAATATTGATTATCACACAATAATTATATTGTCTATAATCTCCTCATTCAGTTCATTTTAAAAGATTTTCAGTATCCCTGTGTTCGGTCATTTTCATAGTTTCTTCTTCCGTTTTAAAGTGGGTAAAAAATCCGAGCCTGTGAGGTGTGAGGTTCTCGTTAAATATCCCTGTCCTAATTAAACCTGGATAGGCAAAATTAAGGACTCCCACTGGAGCATCGTCCGATTAGTCATAGGAGCATAAGGTGACGTTAATCGCAACAAGGTTTTAATTTATTAAGTTATTCGAAAGTAAGGTGTTGCGTAGAATATTCAGTCTCAAAAAGGCTGAGACCTACGGAGAATTTAAGGTATTACACAAAGTAGAATTGCAGAGCATGTTTCCGGTTAACATAAATGAAAGTGTGGTGAAGGTTGAGACGGGCTTGTAAAGTTGTTGAGCTTAGAGGCTAACTAATAACTAAAAAGTAAATAAACACTATGCCGACTTGTAAACGTCAGAGGGGTAGACCGAGGCGTAGGTGGGAGGATCGCGTTAAGAATGATCTGGCGGATTAGAGTTTTGGATAGTGGTTCATGGACTGAAGTTAGAAAACAGAGATTGGTAGTATCAGCATCTAGCCTTCGGGTTCATTAAGCCTTTTATTGTTATTATCTAGAAAATCCTTAAACGTTATTCAAGGTTAACGCCCTGTTAAATAACAAAAATAATTCTTGCTAATTCCAAACAATTGTTCTTGTATTAAGGATTTTCCAGTATCTTTTGTTTACTCCATTAGGAAATGATGACGAAATCGAGATAAGAGAAGATAAACACTTTAATGGCGAAGATCAAAAACAGCGAGGATTATTCCACAAGTGATTTTTCTTTGGGAGCTGTAAACAATCTCGTCGATTCACAAACATCTCTCGAAAACAAAGTTGTAGGAAATATTGCGATTTCGGTTGAAAACAAGATAAGGAAAGAATACTGTTAATATTTCGAAAGTGGGTCAGCGCGTGTATTGATTGAAAAAAAAAATAATGAAAAATACTCGACGAAATTTTGAGTATATTCAATTGACTCTTGAAACTATAACATAATATATTTTGTTTATTACATAACATGTTTTCTGTAACTATTATGGATTGGATTATTTTTCGAAACCCGAATTCATGAAATTGCATGACGATAACATAGCATGAATAGCGTTTCTCAAATAATATGATGGATTTATTATAGCATGAATTGGATCTGAATAGAAATAAAAAAAAATGGAACATTTCAATTCACACACAATCACGTATATTACTACCACAACCCATGAAGGGTCTATATTGGCTGGGTGAGCTCCAGGAGGGTCTCCAGATCCCAGAGGGGCTTTCTGTAACTGTTAACAGAAAATAATTTATCTGCCACAACAGGATTTGAATCTGAAATCTTCAGCACAGCACCAAACTGAGGCCCCCCTTTCTATAGGATAATAATAAATTCACCAGTTTGAGAAATTAGCGTTGCAAAGACACGTATATGTGTTGTATAAAATGCTTTTTTTTGTATATATTGGAGCCTCTGAAACGAATAAAAGTACCTCTCTTCTTTTTCGTTTTTCCTACACTTCCGATGTAAACATCTCCATCTTTATCCTCGTTGAAATTCATTTGATAACTTTTCACACATAATTTCATCTTTACTCCACGTATTTCATAAATTTTGCATATGGAATAAAATTTTAATTTAAGATTATTTCGAAGGGAATGAAAAGCAGGCTTTAGTAAAAATCTTGATTTTTGTTTAATTTTTCTAGTGATACTTAAGTGAAATCCCAATTGTTTTTAAGAATTCATCAGGTTTATTTAACAAGATAAATTATATATGTTAATACCCAGGGATCGACATTGTACGGAGCGGGTACCCTTAATCAGGGGAAAATTCTGGCTGTTGAGCGTTATCTCGGACACATCACTTCCCTGTATAGCCGTTGTCGAGAAACAGTACAGTTTCCACCTCGTAATGAATCCAAGACGCTTTATGGGTCGTTGTGGTACTGGGTTTTCCGATTGTAGAAATATAATAACCTTAAATCATTCACAAAAAGAGCTTATCACATCTTCAATTCAGGAGTCGTTGATGTAAATCCTAAATAATATAGGACTAAGGCATGATCCTTGAAGGTATCCTGTAATAGTATACTTGTCAGATCTCTAAGGACGGTATTAGACACTACACGGTGTACTATGTCTTAAACTGGTTATCGAGGTCAAAAGTAAAAGTTTAGTTTCATATCACATAAGGAAATTAGTGAACTAAATTATAGTAATTAGATTATATGTATGTATTATATATATTTGCACTATACACCGTAGGTGCATTATTTTTATTTATTTTTTAAGTAGGGAGAACAGTTTAGATTAGAAAGCCAACGTTTCGACCAATATTGCAGGTCTTATTCAGGGCTTGTGATGGGTCATGTGCCTAGGATTAAATGGCTTTTTTTTTAAGTTTCACCCAACTTGGACTACTCTGGATCAATCATTAATGTATATATTTAATTATTAAAGTTTCATTTTATTTTATTAATTTACATGGCGAATTACTTGAAACTAAATGAAAAAAATCAATTACTCAGCACTGAAACCTTTGTTCCCCCTTATTGAGTCTAATAAAACTCGAGTATATACACAGTATTATTTTGAGATATTGAGTATTTGGCATTAAATAAAATAATGAAATGCTTTTATTTTATTATAAGTTTGAAAAATCGATAAAATATATTTAATTTTAAAAGGATTCGGAGAGGAATGGGTAATAAATCATTCCCCTCCTATTCTCTAGAGAGCAGTGAGGGAAGCCACACACATACCTACACTTAGGATCAGCGGTTGATTCCAGCTATCGTACAATAATTCGTTTTATATATAATGGTATAATAAATAAATAATAAATATTAATAAATGTTCACTCTAGTAATTAAACAGTTTTTGAAGCGAATCCAATTAATAAGAACTACTAAAAAAAAAAAAAAAATGGCCTCACATTTGTTCACTGTACCTATTTTATTATTACTATTTTTTTTTATCGATACAATATTCGTCTAAATTTTTTTTAGGACCACGCTCTATTTTAACAGTGGTGATAAGATAGTTTTGATGCGAACCCTAGTTAAATCCATTTATCAAGAAATATTTTTGAAAAAATATTAAAGCCACAAGTGTTCACTGTAGGCAATTTTATTATTTCTATTTTTAATCGATAAAATGTACATCTATAATTTTTTTTTCTTTAGTTATAAAATATTTTTGATGCGAATAATATTTTAACGTGTTAGTTAAGATCTAACGTACTTTCAAACAAATAATTAGCTCACAATTGTTTATCATAGTTATTTTATTGTTAAATTTTTGTTACTATTATATTTTTAATCGATATAATATACGTCTTTTTTTTTTTTTAGGATTATGCCCTATTTTAAATATAGTGATAAAACAGTTGTGATGTTGATCATAGTTTATTGAATTTATCAAGAACGTATGAAGAATTAACTATCCTAAAATTTGGTTGAAGAAAACCTCAACTTTGAGGATACTCTCAATAAAAAAAAATTAAGAACTATTATTTACAAAAATAATAAAGCCACAAATGTCCAGTGAAGTTAACTGTATTATTAAACTTTTATTTATTTATTGTTTAATTAAATTTTTCGATTTATTTTAAACTACATGAAAAAATCATTTACTCAGCATCAGCACCTGACAACCACTTATTCTATAATTAATGGCAACCCCATTGTTTCTAATCTAGTTCTACGGTTTTCTGTTAATAGAAACTGAAAACAAAATGGCTCTACGACCTTCCTTGCTAAAGCTCTAAGTGGTACAGTAGATAGTTTCTCTCAAATGAGTCATGTTCACGGCCTTGTAAAAATGTATCTGCTAACTGTATACAATTTTTATGTATTGCATTAATAATATCAGTCTACACCAGTGGTCATAAACAACATATAACACACAAAATATTATACATATAAATATATATACATAGTATATTTAAACCTCTATTTCTAGAAAAATACCGGGGTACCTTTAATAAAATATTACAAAACCTACTGTAGGACAATAAAATGAACAATTGTATAATTTCTAAAATTTCGATCAGTTAAATCTTTTTTAATGATGGATTGAATTGTTCAGAGGGTGCAGTCAAAGATAACACAAAATCAGGAGAACTTATTTTTTAATTATGCCAACGTTTCGGCCTACGGAGTAGGCCATCTTCAGGGCAACCAAACAGTGGATACTGAGTCTGCGGTGGCTGTTGAAACATTGGTACAATTAAAAAATAAGTTCTGCTTATTTTGTCTTATCTTCGACTGCACCCTCCGACCAATACAATCCATTAGAATTATCCAGTCAACTATTTTCTACTCAAATCTAAATATTTAAATAACTAATTTGTATATCAAAAAGTTTCTGATTTTTTTAAACCGTTACATCAAACATAGCCCTGCTTTTGAATTTAAATGGAAAATACAGGGTGCGGCTAAAGTAACTAAATGATTTGTTTTTAAAATAAATATTGAATGGAATGAAAAAAACAAAAATTGAATGATAAAAATAAAGTTTATTTAATGTTATTTTTTTACATTAATTATGAAAAATAATGAGAGTTAAATGAGAACCGTTTTCTCTAACGCAAAAATGTGCTCTTTTTATATCAATTTCCATAACAGTGTTGAGTGTTTCATGTGGTATAAGGTCAATTTCTTCTTGAATGTTCTCCTTTAGTTGCTGCAAGGTTTGGGGCTTTTTCACATAAACTTTGTCTTTGATAGCCCCACAAGAAAAAATCTGGTGCAGTCAAATCAGGCGATCGTGGTAGCCTACAGAAGATTTTATGGTGTAAGAACTGCTCCAACGGGTCCCACCATTCGTTCGTTGGTGGACACTATTTTTCATAATTAATGTAAAAAAATAACTTAAAATAATGCTTAAAATGCTTGGCTTTAAAAATTAAAACGAGATTCTATTTCTAGGATAATATCGGGTTACCCCTACTAAAGTATTAAGAGCCTACTGTAGTACAATTAAATGAACAGTTTTTCAATTTCTAATATTTCGATCAGTTAAAGCAATTATTTTTCTTACTTATTTAAGCTGTTTCACAAAATATAGCACTGATTTTTAATTTAAATGTAAAAAAATGATGTGTACAGATTTAAAAATAAAATAAGCAACATCTTATTCTCATATTTCGAATATCCTAGTATTCCTACTTAAACATTTAGTACAATTAAATTGCAATTTTTAAATAGGGAATTCCAAGGTAATTATATAAATAATAGTGTTTTCGAGAAATCTATTGTTTTAGCAATGGATTAATAGAGAACAAGATTATTCCGTTATATTTTTATGCATCACAAAAACGGATATTTTTATTTTATCTCTTGAACAAAGTCCGATTTATTGTTGTTTTTATTTGCTCGATCGATTGCTCAAGGAAAAACAAGGTCACTCAATTTTTTTTCTTCTTAACATTATTTAGATAGATTAAAATATGAGATTACTGAAGAGTCACAAAGTGTTTTTTATTTATTTTTATTTGGTTTATGTGCTAAAAATAATTGTAGAGGAAGTCCATATTTCAATTTCAGTTTGTTCTATTTTTTTTCGTCAGTTTATTATAGTAGATATTTTAATTAGTATTATATAATTAATTAAGTATACTACATATAATTAACTAAGTATGCCAATTTAGTGTGTGTTCCAAATAAACTGACTAAAATGCTTTTATCCACCGAACGGATGATCGAATAAAAAAAATAAAACCCTTAAATTGTGTAGGTCTGTTTAAATAGTTACAACATTAACATTATTTTTTACAACAGTGACTGACCATAAATTGGGGTTTGGATAATTTATTTAATAGTTATAAAACAGTAATAATAATAAATTATAACACCTTATTAGTCTCATAATATAGAATAGAAAAATAATTTTATTCTGGGACCAGGCCCCTTTAGAATTACATATATTAACAATAATAATGGAGCAAAATTTGGCCAAGGGGCTGTTTAATAATAATCTATTTAGGCAGATACTTAAAAATAAATAAACTAAAATTTATGTCCATTCAAGAATAAAAAAAACAAACATATAATAAAAAGAATTAAACAAAGAATGTTATAACGTTAAAAAACAAAACAAATAAACAAGTAATATAATTTCAATTTGCGTAAATGCTTCAGTTTTGAAGATACAGAAATACGTTTTTTATGTATTTTTAACGAGTACAAATGAGATAACTAAAAGTCTGTGTTCTTTACAAACTCCTAAGTTTTCACTTCATGGGGACAAGTCTCTTCAAAGATGAAAAGTAATAGTGGTAGGTGAAAGCGCGGATGTGGAACTCGATTTGGAATAGAAATCACATTTTGATTAGATCATAATTTGCTCATGACAAAGATTTGAACCAATCTATATTACGTATTAGTTAGAGAGAGAATAGAGAGAGAGAGAGAGAGAGAGAGAGAGAGAGAGAGAGTGAGAGAATAAATGTATTGACTTCTACCCGGACAATTTTCTTCCACACGAAACAAATAGTTTCAAACGCAATGTACAAGAAATAATTACTATCAAAATATAATCATTGTGCTGTAAAAAAAAAAATCAATGATAACCTATGGTATGTTTGTTAGTATAACAACCTATAACCCAAGACTCCAAATTTTTTTAAGCACAGTAAAAAATCCCTAGTAAGACCAGTTCTCGCTTTTGCCTCCGAATGCTGGACATTACCCAGTTCTCAGGAAGCCCTTCTCCTAAGGTTCGAGAGGAAAATTTTGAGGAGAATTTATGGCCCAGTTTGCACCAATGGGATATGGAGGATAAGGACGAACGCTGAGCTAGCAAGACTCTACAAGAGCCCCGATATTTTAAGGGTGATAAAAGTAGGCCGGCTTCGATGGGCAGGTCATATAATTAGAATGACCCAGGATGAGATTCCTAAAATGGTCCTAGACGAAAGGATTTATGGGACAAGAAGAGTGGGAAGACCTCGGCTCCGATGGATCGATGGAATGGCGGCGGATGCCAGGTCCATCTTGGGAATTCGCAATTGGAGAGCAGTGGCAACCAATAGAGAAGACTGGCGAACCAAGCTGCAGGAGGCCTTGACTCTACAGGAGTTGTAGCGCCACGAATGATGATGATGATGATGATGAAAAAATCCTTGGTTATGCCGTCCTTGTGAAGGGACGTAACTTGACCTGTGCGGTGTCAAGTTAAAGATGCTTATTTTAATTATCTCTGGATAAATAAAATTGAGGACTCTCATTTCTGCATTGTCCGATTAGCCATAGCAGCATTATGTGACAAATCAATGAATAAACAATAACAACAAAATCAGCTGTGAAGACCTAAATGTGTATTATTAAAATATAATAAACTCTTATTAAAAATGGAAAAATGAGAAAAAATCGATAATAATCATAAAAAATAGAAAAATTATCATCATCAATTTGTGTATTTTTGTATCATTTTATGTATTTAGAATAGAATAGGAAAGTTACTTTATCCTGGGACTAAGTCCATTTGTAATATCAAACATGAACAGAAAAATAAACATAAATTATATCTGACCAGAAGGCTACATAATAATACCATAAAGTATTTAAAATTTTCCAACAAAAATGAATAAAAATTACGAATGATGAAAATATATTAAGCAATTAAAGAGAATAAATAAATTCATAACAACTGTTAATTTCATGAGCTACCCTGCAATAATTTCTTTACATGATGTATATCTTCTTAAAAAAACAGAATAAAAACGATTCAACAACAAAATAAATGATTCATTCATCATTTATTATAATATCAATTATTTATTTACATTGTCTTCTAATTGTACAAGTGTCAATATTATATTTAGACTAGGGTGTGATTTGATATGATTAACAGAAGACTTGTTTTTTTACTGTTAGGGCATGTGAACAATTAAATCTGGAAGCATGGCCGAAATATAGTTTAACGAGTGCAAGTGAATTTCAAGAGCCAGAGGAAAAAGCATTTATCATATTATGTAAGCACATATATACAATTTAATTTTGTTATCCAAACTACCCCCAGATATAAGCAGAAAAGCTCACAACCAACATTGGTACGGAGAAGGTGAATTGATTACATATTTTTTGATTTTTTTTTCTGTTCATATATGTATTTTTTTCGATCCAACAAACATATATAAAATACCCTGATATAACTACTGTCAAACCACTTTCTGCTTAGTGTTTATCTAACAACTGTTACAAAATAATATGTGGTCGAAACGCGCAGTATTGACCTATTTAGAGATTAAAATTTCACGCATTTCTACAAGTTATTGATTAGACCTCCTGATGTATTGATCATTGATAATGTATTTTAGGGTTGTGTTTCAATTGTTTTGTTTTCTTGTACTATGACATGAAGCTTTTAAGAGTATAGGATTGAAAAGCTTGAACAGCTGGAGTTCAGAGCGACCTGAGGTGTGGTGATCAGGATAATAATCTACTCCGATTAGGCATAGCATGAAGAGAAGTCAAATAAGTAAACAAATTGTAGACATTGATAGAAAACGATGGGGAATTACGTTTATAATCAGTATTAGAATGCTAATGGAAAGCTCCAAAAAACAAGCCTTAAGCCTCTAAAATACTGGACAATAACTATGCAGTCAACGTTTTGCCAATTCGGGTATCATCAGGACTTACAGCGAAAAAATCAAATGCAGCACATCTCACATCAACAATTTTTTATATACCATGATCATCTAGTTTTGTAATAAAAATATCAATAGTTGAGTAGGTCTCTTGGCCAATGTCCTTTTAATCTTTTCTTATCAAGTCCAGGTAACAGGGAGTAGGAAAGCGGAAGAACGAATGGATTCGGGTGGTTTTGTGTCGATACGACCTTAGGTACAAATTCTTAATTTTTGTTGTTGATATAGTACGAAATTATAAATTAAAATATTTATCTTTACACTTCCAAAATTGCTTCTAAGACAAACATTTAGCTCCAATCAACAGGAGTTTAGTACCTTCAATTAATACGAAAATTATATTTAAACATTAGAAACAAATATTAAACTATTGCTTGGAAAAAGTTACTCTGCTACTATTATTATAAAAAACTAATATCAGTTAACTTCACTATTTCAAAAGAATTGTTAATATAATAATTAATCTTCAACTAATAACTTATCTGTAGATTTTTCTTTCTTTCGTCCCTGTATTCGAGCGCCATAATATTTTGTGACCGGGTTGTGGGGTTTTCGGTCCAAGGCCCAAATTGATTAAATAAAAAGAAGTCCAAAGAAAAATTCTGTATTCATATACTTTACATCAAACGGTAACACCAACGACATAACCATAATATAACATAACACCAACGTAACATAACGTAACACCAACTAAAAATCATAGATAAATAATTAATAAAAACAAAGATTATATACAATTCTAATTGCAAATTTTAATAGGATGCTTACCGCTGAGCCGCAAAGATACGATAAGAAAAAAATAGTAAAATTTGGCAATTACTTAGCCATATAAACCACTGATATACATCCTTAGGGAATGACAATTCAAAGTAGAGTGAGGTCAGATAGGTAGAAACACCTGACGGACGAATTTAGCGACAAAAAAAAAAAGAAACTCGTTACACAGTGGAATGTTATGTATTTGTTATGAATATATGATTTTATAGTGGGAATGTTCATGTCGTTGTGCATGGTGTGATTCGAAATATACCATGGCGCATTAATAATTTTTCATGATAATTTTGGACTGTGTTGTTTGTATCTTGTGTATGTGGGCTTGTTTTGCTGAACCCCAAAGTTCTGCTCCATATGTCCAAATAGGTTTTAGTATACTATTATAGATAAGTCGTTTGTTATTGATATATCAGGCTTTCTCAGTGGGTGTTAAGAGAATTGAAACAGACTAATAAATCAGAGATAGAAACTATTGTTAAACGCCTTGGCGTGGGGTTACTGTCTCTCATTGATGATCTGTACTGGCTGTTGATGTGAGGTGTTCTGCATTTGTTCTACATTGATGTGATTTTTAGATGGTAAGGAAAAAAAAGTCATATTAACCAAACGTGTAAATGGCGTTTAGACGGAGAAAAAAAGGTTCCACTTTTACTAGGCCCTGAGATGGATTAAGTGATACAATTTAAAAATGAGGTTAAGACATAATATTGCGGATAGAATGAAGCCATTTATTGTCTAATATCTTAATATGCTTCTCAAGCGGATCGAGTAAATCGATAGAGATTGCGAAGAGGTTATTTTAGTTGCTAAAAAAACAAACCCTGTACCAATTCAACTCATGAAGGGTCTTGGATTCAGTAGATGGTAGAGACAGTACTGTTTCTGAGACAAGCGTTGTCCAAAGAAGTGATTTGTCTGAGATCTTTCTCCTAATTGACGGTACCGAGTTTATCGATCCTGGGTGAGCACCAATAGGGTCTGCATATCCCACAGGCTCTCTCAGTGGCTGTTAACATATTAAATAACTTAATTGCCAAAGCCGAATTTGCACCCGGAACCTCCAGGGACCATAACTCAGCGCCTACACACTAATATACTCCCATTTAATAACTAATGTTAGTTTTAATTGATTAGGGATAAAAACTTAAATAATGTCCACTCAGTATCTCTTGATGTTTCATTTAACGTCACTTTTAGCTGCTAATCGGGTGATGCTGCTGTGTGAGTAGTATCAGCCTCGCCTCAAAAACCCAGCATCAACTTAGTGAACATCCTAAATTGGGATATCGTGATCTCGGACAAATTACCTCCTTGCAAAACTGTTGTTCTAGAAACAGTACAGTGAATATACTACAACTGAACCTAAGACTCTTCATTGGTTCTAGAGGTAGACGAAGGTTTTTTTCCAGTTAATACGAATTACCTTATCTTTATCTTAGGTTTCTTATCTTTTTTAAAAATTCTATTCAATAGTTTTCAATTAGTGACGGCAGAATTGTAAATACTCTCGCAAATGGTAGATAATTGTAGGTTGAGGGCGAGATATCGGCAATCTTCAGTTGATGCATTCCGCCAATCAACGCCATTGACCCGGCCGCCCTCCCCGATTAGGAACTGACAAAAGAGGATCGTATCAGATAAAGAGCTTCAGTTCTGTGTTAGCTCACTACAAGGCTACAACGCTCTGTGCTCAAGTGCATCTGTTCTACGTTTTGAAGCGAGGTAGGAGGGACATAAATAATAATCATAAACATAAATAATTATTAACGTAATAATAAAATTTTAAAAATGTACAGTTTTCAGATGTAAAATGTATGAAAGCCATGAGTAAAAAAAAAATTATCACTTGGGCGGGTGTACCGATTTCTGTATAATTTATTTATTTTTAATTATAAACATAATAATAAAATATAAAATAATCATAATAATAATGAAATGAAGAATAATCGTGGATATAATAATCAAATAAATTTGATCGTAAATAAAACAAAAATATGTATAGTTTCAACAGAGTAAACGTCTCATGCATAAAAAAAAATGTATCTTGGAGGAGTGGTAAAATAACAAAATGATTGTTATGAACATAATAACAAAATAAAAAATAATCATAAACATAATAATTATATAAAATGTAATCATAAACAAAATAATGAAATAAAATGTTATCATAAACATAATAATGAAATAAATTGTAATCATAAACATAATAATAAAATTAAAAATAATCATAAATTACTATGATTTATATGATTGTTTAATATGATACTATGATTGTTTAAATAAACAAAAGCAACTGGTATAGGCAAGGTAAAAGCAATAGTGAACAGAACCAAAAATGTTTTTTTTTTTTTTAGTGATAAAAACATAACATGAAAGAAGAAAATGTTTATGTAATAGTAAATAAATTCCATAATTTTCTTTTAATTTAGGGAGCAGGTTATCTCAGTCCGCAGAGGTTGAACCGAAAATCATGGTTCAAATCCTGCTGCAGTCAAGACTATTATTTAGTCTATTAGTGGCCAGATATATGGGACTAGGACCCTCCTGGGGCTCACTCAGCCTCTATGAAGTGGGTACCCAAAATAAGGGGCGGAAGTTTGGCAGTTGAGTGTGATCTAGGATAAATCACCTCCCTGCACAACTGTTTACATAAAGTAATGGCATTTTGATCATACCAACAGTTGCTGCCTTGAAACAGTACAGTCTCTACCATGTACTGAACCCAACTCCTGTTCACGGGTTGTTGTGGTACAGGTTGTTTTTTTTGTATAATTTGTATTCACATGTGAATTAACCTTATGTATCTTTCCAACAGACATTTCATACATTACATCATCCATAATGTGTGAGGAAATATCTAACACCAAAAAGTTTAAGGGATTTTAAAAAGTGGAAACAAACAAAAAAAAATCATAACAAGGCAGGACAAAGAAAGTACATCCCATGGCAACAACTTAATAGAGAAAATACATTACTCATTAATAATGAAGCAGATCCTTTATTAGAAAAAAGTCCCATGATACCAAAATTATTGTTTTTACCATTTTTGGGTTTGGCTAAAACAAATTCAAATGTTTGGTTTTAATATTCACTATGATGACCTTGCAGACCTTTTAACTTGTGTTTGTTATTTGAATACTCCCAGTAGGTAGTTACATTTTATCTCATGCCATTGGACATCATTTATTCTATTTACTTGTTGTATTATAATAACACAGCTGTAAATTTCGATACATAAATTTAATTTTTTAAATTATTCTTTGTAATACCAATGTATTGTACAATAAGTTTTTATATTATCACTTTACTAGTCATCATGACGTTATTACATCCTTCAAACTTTGATCAGAGATTAAATTTATAAATACTCTCGTGATAGAGATTATTAAAAATAATTTAATGTTATATTTTTTTTTTATATATCTTCTATAATAGTTAGGTGACCAAAAGATGTAAGCTTTTCTATTTTGTAAAAATAGGTAATGCAAACGTTACTATTTATGTTCGAAAAAATATTTTGTATTGCTAATGCATTCAGTAATTTGTTTAATTAGTTTTTTTTAATCTCAATTAATTGTTTATTAAAAAAGTTTGAAAGATTTTTTTTTTTCAAAAATGTCTCTTTTTTACCCAAAAACTTTTATTATTATTCTTTTCTAAATAATTAATACAATTTGATCCAAGTGTCAATGATTAACTTTTTTTAAATAAAAAAAATGAATTAGTACTGGCTAAAAAAATGCCCGATGTAATGTTTTATCGGTAAGTAGCAATACAGCAATACATTTCTTAGCTTCTCTATATAGTTTATAATTCAAGCTTATTTCTTCTTTATACAGTTTATAATTTATTAAAAATTATTAAATATGGAACTCTGGAGTTGATAAGATATTGAAGTAGTAACTTGTGGATCTTCTTTTAGATCTTTGTCTGGTGTGTAAAATAAAAGTATATTTATTTTTGATATGCTTGTGGATAGAAGCTAGAGCATATAAGCATACTTTTATTCTATATATATATATATATATATATATATATATATATATATATATATATATATATATACATATATATATATAAATTCTCCATTTCATATTTATTTATTGTTTATAAACAAACATAAGTAATGTAATTTATTCTTATTCCACTTCACCATTCCATTGGCCTTGAAGTGTTGTTACTTAATGATCAACATTTTCAATCTTAATACAGTTGTAATGTATTTATAATGATGGAATAAAAGAAGAAACAAAAGATAGTACATACAAAATGTGCGCTTGTGTTGCATAAAATTTAAACTTCAATTCTAAAAGTTGAAAAATATAATCTATATAAATTATACTTAACTAAGAAAAACACCTTTTTATTTATTGCAATACACGTAATATAAATTTGCAAGTGCAACATTAATGTAGCTATAAAATTTTGTTTTATTAATCAGTTCATGATTGAACATGAATATGCTCCTTATCTTCTATTGTTTTATACACTCAAAAGTTTAATGTAAATAAATTAATTAAATTTAATTGTATAACATAACCAGATTATACATCCTCAAGAGTGGTAGATATACTTTTGAGAATTTATAATAGTCCATTAATAACTTGATTATTATTGTGTTAGCTCTGCTAAACTGACATTGCATAAGCTGTTAATTATAATTTTAAACTAAGTTAAAAAAACATGGAGTTTTTAATGACTTTAATGTACTTTATTTTAATCACTAGTGTTTGATTTTTACATTTTGAAATTTTTGTTAATAGTCTCCTGAATTTGATATCATCATGGAATGCACCCAGCCAAAGTGGATATTGGACAGGCGAGATTCCGGATTCCTGTTTTGGAGGAGGGAAAATGAATGCAAAAGAAGTGTGAAATTCAGGTGTGACGTTGAGGTAAGTCTTTTAAAAAATAAAATTTCTTTAAATGATTTTAACTACTTTTCACGATAGATGTGATGATTTAAATATAAATTTTAATGACAATTAACATCTATAATTTAAATTCGACTAATTTAATTGATAAGGTATGATGAAACAAAAACTCATGTACTTAAAAATAGAATATACCGAGTATCTCTTTAAATAATGAGGAGCAAAGAGTTCATTTATTCGCTAAGCACTTGCTATTCCTCTTGTTATGGATCCACAACTTACTATTTTGATTGAACATAAAAAGAAATTGATATATTTTTTTAAATGCAGTTAATATTCTCTAAAAGATTATAACAAAAACATAACTGATGGATGAAAACCAAAAAGTAATAGAGAGAGGAAAGACATTCCTCGGACATCTGTACAGAATGAACAAGCTAATGATGACTATTATTGTAAGAAGAAGACCTTTATAACAAACTAATTAAAGAAGTTAGGAAAGATTTAGAAAAGTTGGACATCTGAATCTCACATGTTTGAAAGAAGCGAATTAAGAGCAAAGTGTGGCCAGAGAAGCTGAACAGAAGATCAAAAGAAACGTGCAAATGAACCCTTGAAGTAATTTTGGAGAGAGAAAAGGAAATACATAAAGTAGTTTCATGATTATAAGTAGTCAATAGGAAAAACAATTAAAAAAATTGATAATTAATTGTATAATTGAAAGGTAATTATTGAAATATTAGTTTACATTGTAAAATATGTGCTACGATAATTTTTAATAATCTTATCACTTCAAGTACTTGCATAATACGTAAACTATCATGAAATAATAATCTCATAGATTTACTTTTCATTATCAATACAAGGACAAATGGATTTTCATCTTCTGATTATTTAATTTTTTTTTACATGAATTGGAATTGGAAAATTTTCAACTATAGAGATTTAATTTTGATTTCTTGTATCACTTCTATTATTTCACGACAAAACAAATAATGCTTATCTCCCAGCTAACGAATGAGTTAAAACTTTCAACATTTTGAGTTTAAAAACTTGGACTTAGTATGTTTTGAAAGTAACCCAACAGCTCAATCAAGCTCCTTTTCCACAAACAAGCTTAGATTGAGCTAACAAATATTTGACTACTTTTAGAAAAACTAGACCAAGACAGCATGGAATAAAGAACTATTTAAAGATTTGGAAAAGTTGAAGATTACAGAGTCCCCCAAGCTAGAAAGAAGTGATCACAGAGGATCAAAAGAAACTTGCCAGTGAACGCATAGAAGAATACTGGAGATGGCTAAACAGTTGAGTTTTTCCTGAACCACTACAACCCATGAATGGTCTTGAGTTCAGTAGATGGTAGAGACTGTACTTGTTTTAGGACAATAATTATGCAGGTGACTTATCCTAGGTAACGCTCAACCACCAGGTATTTCCACCAATTAAGGGTGCCTCTCAATATAGAGGCTGGGTGAGGCCCAGGAGGGTCTCTAGATTCCTCAGGATCCAGTTTCAGCTTTTTAAAGAATAAATTATCACAGCCGGAATTGAACCCAGGGCAGCAGCAACTCAGCATTCTATCACTGACCTACCCTGCTCCCCAAAAACTAAACAGTTAGAGAAATAAAATAAAATATGACAATTACGATTAGCACCATTTTCTTCAAGACTAAATAATGTTATGAGCACAGTAGATTTGTATTTTATGAAACTTTTAGACAAGATAAGCTCATTGATTTAAGCTATATTAACAAAAAATAATAAAACATTAATATCCACAAAAAATAAAACAATTTATTGATATCATTACACTCTTATTATTTCTCAATTATTTTATAATTTAACTTTTGTTCAATGTATCTTTTTTTCTAGACATTTCTATCATTTCTGTTTAAATAAATTGTTACATTTTCTTTGGCACTGCTCTGTTTATATTTTTATTCTATTTCATTTTATTATTATATTTATTTTTTGTAAAATTGATGGACTGCGGCTCCACCCCCCCCCCTTTCCCACTGACCATTTGCAACATTTCTATTATAAATAATAGTTTTAGAATATTCCTTATAACTAAAAATAGAAGAAAAGACCAAATCCAAGTTTTTTTAAAGCAATTTTGTAATTGAAGGATACTATACTATTATTTGAAACTTTAAAGTTGTATGCATTAATTTTTTGCTATAAAATAATTTTATTTTTTTATTTTTCAGGTACTTGAATTCCTTCCGATGGAAGATGAAGGAGAGGAAATAGCACCACCATCGGCATTGGCCGCAGCGATATGTCTAACTTTAATTGCTGCAACCTTGAGCTATCAGTGGTTAATACATTGAATATATTAATTAAGGACAGTATTACGGAGTTTTAAACTGTACATCGATCGTGCATTGAGTATATTTTTGGCTTCAGAAGGATCAACGGAATAAAGCACCGTTTCCGAAGACAGTGCTGTATAAGTCTTAACCAATTTTCTTGATTTAATAACGTATCTTGTAAGGGTTTGTGCATGTGATGTATACGCAAAGATACGAGAATAGCAAGATTTATTGGCAATGAGATATCTATTGAACAAGGGCATTCTAATTAGAAAGCCTTAGAAAACCTTATTTAAAAGAGATTGCTCATTGCATATCTGATTGGTGATTTATATTATTTATGAGACTAGTTTACTTTGTAGAAAACATATGTATAATTCATAATTTGTCATCGCTCAGATATTGTAATTTAAATTTGTTTACTAGAATTATGAATGCTTAAAATAAAATAGGCTTGTTTTTAGTTACTGATAACAGTTCGGAATGTCAATCTTGACACTAAACCATTCTTTAAGCCCAATTCTTAAGTTTACTAAATTATCTAAGATATTTACATGATTATACATTAGCACATCTTCAATATGACATAATTTAACCCAGTGAAATTTATTGAAAATAGAAGAATAACTTGAGGGAAATTGCTCTTGCTTTTTTGTTTTACGCCTAACAATAAAGTTATGTTATTGAATAATAATAAAAAAAAAAATCAAAAGAAAAACCAAAATATATTTGACAAAATAGCTGTCTAAAGGCTGAGCATTTACTCTTGTCAAAAGTTCCCTCTGAAAGATTCTCTCTCAATTTGTTTGCCTATAATTTATTTTATTACTGTATTTTATTGAATTATTATAAAGAAGAGGTATTGTATATAGTATAACTAACTTACTAGGCCAAGTTTCACTTGTAAAACTAACTTTAATTAATAATAACTCCTAATGTCAATTTATGACCACATAGTTCGACTTTTGATAAGTCTTGAACAATAGAAAAGGAAACATGAGGCATGTTATATCAAATAAATATTATTTTTTTATTCCATT
The DNA here is from genome assembly GCA_964056705.1 of Troilus luridus. Taxonomy (NCBI): domain Eukaryota; kingdom Metazoa; phylum Arthropoda; class Insecta; order Hemiptera; family Pentatomidae; genus Troilus; species Troilus luridus. The sequence goes on from OZ057417.1 coordinate 15,522,201, forward strand.
TTAAAAAATGATTAATATGTTTATTTACTGAATAACACAATAAGCAGTCGTTATTTATTACTTTTTTTCTGAATAAACTTTTCCTAACAATAGTTGGAAAAATCAAACCAAAAGTTAGGACTGAACTATGATTTTTCTCGGAGGCAGAATTAATCTTTTCACAACAATAAAAAAATAGTTTTATAACAGTATAATATTTAATATGTTTCAAAATAAATATAATGTTTCCATTTATTGATTGAATTAAGTTATAAAAAATCAAAACACACATTCAAAAAAAATTTTTTTTCCAACAAAAATAAATTTTTTCTCAAAATTCTATAATAGCTATTGTATTCTTTACATCTTACAAGATACAGCCTTAAATAGTATATTTTTAAAGTAATAAAACTTAAAGTATATCACTTTATCTATGACTTAAGAGAAATTTAGGGTTGATTATTATTTTATATGTGTACTTTTATATGTTTATACAAGTTGTGTTCTGACTATAAATAATGCAAAATTTATATATTTTTTACAGTATTGTAATATTTAATTAGTAATATATAAACTGATGTGTATGGATTAAAAGTATTATTATTATTTAGATTAGATTTGTTTTTAACTGCTCAAGGTAGTTTCATTGGAACTTATTTACTCGCATTGAGGATTAAGTTGTTGATTTTATTAAAAATTCATGTCAATTCTTAAGTTTTGTTATTTTTAAGAATTTTTTGTTTGAAATAATTTTCATTTTTTTACATAATGACGAATATTAGTACATTTTGTTTGGTTAAATTTAAGGATGCATTTTAATTAATTAAAGATTTTATTTTTTATTTAATTGAACATCTAACTGACCCATTTTATGTCATATCTAAATTATGCTTTTAATTGTAAACAATTAAATTTGTAACCCCAGTAAATAAGTTAAGTCCCTTAACTTTTTAACTATTGACAAAAATTTACAATATATTATAAAAAAATAAAATATTGTTTGTTTTCTTATAAACTAGCTGTAAGTGTGATTTTGATTTGTGTCTGTTAATATGAAGTTTCTATGTTACTATCGTGTAAGATAAAATAGTGTCAATTAAGTTCTATATATATGTTTTTCCAAATTATGGTCATTCAAAATTATAGCAGTATTCTTTAAATTCATAAAAAATAATTGTAATAATTATCTTTTTATTCAGAGTGATTGATTTGTAAATAATTATAAAATTCTTAATAATTTATACTTCGGTCAAATTAAAACTTTATTTTGTTTATTTATTTAGTTCTTACTTATGATTTAAAATAGTGTATTCCTCTAGTATTTATTGTATTCAGGAATGATAGTGATATCTGACTTAATAATAAAAATTAAAAGTTTTTTAATTTATAATAATTTGTATTCTTTTGAAACCCGAACATCCTATCTTGTATATATGATAACACTTGAGATTTTTATTTCTCATGGAGATTAAAAAAAAAAAATTAAAAATATAAGAAAGTTGTTTAGACACCTTTCCTTGGTCAGATGAGAGTACAAAAGAAAGAAATGATTTAGTACTATACCACACCTTGTTGGTTAATAACACATTGCAGATGGGACATGTAAAAATATGTCATACAAACTGTGAGTAGAGCCCAGGCCGTATAGTTACACTTCTTTAATAGACGAATAGTAGAATGAGCGAATAAAAGCAATGAGGGTTACTAATCTTTGTTGTTGCCCTTTCTCGTATATAGTATTAGGAAGTACAAACATACACAATAAATAGATTTGATAGATTGTTGGCAAGATCAAAACCAATAACGATGAAGAATTCAAATGGAAAAAACCACAAGCAAAGCCTTATGTTTCAAATCTGGAGTAAAAACAAATAATTACCAGTCAACGTTTCACCTATTCAGGCATTATCAAGACACAAAAAAGAGTAAGATCAATCACATCTCAAAGAAGAAGTGCAATACATCCCAACAAATAACCCGCCAAATAGGCTCATAACCTTAGACCGCACCTCCACCCCAAGACGTTTAACCCAAAACTCTAATTTAAATCTTCTATGGTCTTGAGTTTTGGGTTGAACATCTTGGGGTGGAGGTGCGGTCTCAGATTATGAGCCTATTTGGGCGGTTATTTGTTGGGATGTATTGCACTTCTTCTTTGAGATGTGATTGATCTTACTCTTTTTTCTATTAAAAACTATATATACCTGTTTTTTTTTCTATTAAATTATACTTTTATTAACAAATAAAATTAAGATTAGGTTTTTTTAATTATAGAAATAGTAGGAGTTGCTCATCATTGGTTCTAGAACCCAGTACAAATGTCGGCCACAACAAGGTGCAACCTCTGCTAATAAAGTTGTTTGCTTCCCTATCCTCCTCGTCTTTCCATCTTACTCGTGGTTGTTACATTACGTTTTCCTATTTAAATCCCGAAAGGAGTACTAATTTTTGAGAAACTTTGTTCTTCGTCTTAGCCACATACCCAGTCAATCTTACTCAAGAAATTCTTTTACTCCACACTTCTCCTGGCTCATGGTAAATTTGATACAGCTCTACATTATGCCTTAATCTGAAATGTTCTAAAACTCTTACAATTCCAAAAAATTTTCATAATACTTTTCATTCAAGGAAGAGTTGACTATTAGAATATGATCTAAACAGAAGCATTGTGTTTATTGAACATTCTATAATGGTGTGATGTTCCAATAATATTAATAATTACAATGATAAAAATGCTAATATCGGTGCATTCTCCGGTAAGAGCCAAGAAAAAAGCTCTAATGTGATAAAACCGTAAATGTCTTCATAAATAATAAAAAAGAGAGACAAATTTAATAAACATGAAACATCTCTTCAAGTGATCTATAACTAGTAAGAAATAAACAATGAAATGACGTTGTTCATGAAAAAAATTAAAAGATAATTATCCCTCTCCCTGTCTTAAGTATTTCAAGTACTTGCACATTTAAACATGTATAAAAATTATTTTTAAAAAACAATTAAAATAACATGCCATACAAATACTACACTAAATAACATGCCATGCAAATACTATGCTAAATAACATACCATGCAAATAATACGCATAAAAACATGCAAGTGATACTCACACAGCTTTTGTTTCATGTAGGTACTGCTCTGCGGAAATGTTTTTCTCAACTCTCAGTTTTACCTAGTGTGTTAAAGTTTTTCATTTTTTTTAATATTGCAAAACATTTTTTTCAATTTAAATATAATGTATTATGGCTATCTTAATAAAAATCACTGTCTTAATAATGACATTTCATAAAGATTTTACTTGAATTTAAATGATCACAAAACAATTAACATTTTTAAATTTTATAAACTGTACTCTTAACACATTGCCACCCGCTAATGTTTTGCTGAAATTTACTATAATACCAGTGATTGTATCATATATCAATATAATTTTTATTATATATTATAATATCAATTTACTATGTGACTGGAGCTTATCACATAAACGAGATTTCTCATTCCCGGTCAACAACAAATGTCTAATGAAAACGAGAAATCTCGTTCCCGGGCGTCAATGTGTTAAACATCCAAAGATAAAACAAAAATGTATTATGAAAATAACTTTAAAATGTTATACATTAAAAATTGACTATGCGCAAATGTTTAAAAAATATTATTATAATAATGATGAAATATAAGATCAAATAAGTTACTAAAATTTTATCATAAAATAAAACTTATTTTATTTTATTTTTTACTAATTGTTATAATTTTTATTTGAAAAGAAAAGATATGTCCAGGGCCAGGACTCGAACCCGGGCCGCCCACGTCTCTAGCGTGGTACTCTACCAACTGAGCTAACCTGGTCCGCTTCACGGGGATATGGGATCAGTGAAGAGAAAAACATGTGTAAGGCCGAGAACCGAACCAGGTTAGCTCAGTTGGTAGAGCACCACGCTAGAGATATGGGCCGGGTTCGAGTCCCGGCCCTGGACATATCTTTTCTTTCCAAATAAAAATATATAAAATAAAATTCTGTGAGAGGAGGTCAGACATACATAGATATAAAAATATATTATGCATGCAGATCCTTCATGCAGCATACACTGTCCACGAGGAACATTAGACCTATATTTACTTTATAATGAATTTAATTTAAATCTGTCAAATAATAGATATATATATTATATAAAAATTTGAAGACAATTATGACTTTAACTTATAATATTAAAATACAACATTTTGTTTTTAAAATGAAAAGTGTTAAATTGAAACAAATATTATTTATATAAGAACCAATTTAATTTTTTTAAATAAGATTTGATATTTTAATAATTATAGAACGGAAGACCATATTATGTGCTTAGAATTAGTTTCACAGACCTTGCACCAGGAGAGGCGACTGGTTTGGAGTCTTGAGAATTTAAATATTTTGAATTTGAGAATTATGTGATGAGAAGGCTGCTGCTTCATAAGTCTCTTAAAATTCATTATAGCCCTGAAATTCAAAACAATGTATAATAATGCAGTTGAAATAAATTATAAACATATATCTTTAAAAAGGTTCTGACAAAGGAAACATCAGTAACATATGGTATAGTCTATCAAAAATGTTCTTAAGTGCCACCAACTTACCTTTTTTATCTTAATTCATTTTCAAAATATCATTTTCTTAAAAGGTTCTCCAGAAAAACAAACACTTAAGTCCCCATTTCTGTGCTGTAACATACAACATAGAAAATTTAACTAGATTTCATGTTTCGGGTACAGTTTTAGATAATCGATGAAAAAAAAACTCATACATGTTTAAAAGATAACCAAGGAATAAAGACAAACTTCAACTGAATACTTCAGATATAGATTATGGAATCAAAATAAAATATTTTTTTCTGTACTAAAAATTTCTATTAATAAAAATTGACTATTTTACCTATAATTGTAGTTATATACTGGGCAGAGGCATCTCAATGAACCTGGAGACAAAATTAAAATGGTTAATTGATACTTTTCATGTTTTACAATTTTCATAATTTTGTTACAAATAATATTGTTAATAGCTTTTCTATCAACAAAAGACCTTATTTTCTATTTGTGTGAATTATCTTCATGCCTAATTGTTTAGTCTTTTAAATATACCTGTACTAATCCAAAAATCTGTGCTTCGATTTCTGAAACAGAAGAAATGTTTATGGACTAATAAAATCTAACTGAATTTGAGTATAATAAATGGAATTTTCTTATTTACAAAACAATTGTACATATGCCATATACTCCTTTTTTAAAAAGTATGTTTATGATGTACTTGATTAAAAAAAAGTATGTACTTGATTTTTTTCTTCTGAATTTATTACTTCTAATAATTGAAAAATAAGTCTATAAACATAGCTAACAATAGCAAAGTATTAAGTGAAATGAAAGATAAGATCGACTTTCCTTAAAAACGGAACATTTTTTAAAACTTAGATTTTGAGCAAGACCGAAAAATTATTATAAACAATCGATTCGACAGTGATTACGTGCATTGTGAAGTTAATTATATATATATTTTTTTTAATGTTCAACATGAAGTTAAAGCGTCAGTAAAATAATTTGAACCTAAGCTTTTTTTTAATTTTTCATAATTCCTTAGAGATAGTCTTCTCGGTAACAGACGATACATCGATTTTAGGATTAATCGATTTAAAATGGCCGCTGGGTGCGTATTCACGAAATCCAGACCAAATCATTTTAAATTTGCTTTCTATTACCCTCAAGACGAAAAATTATTTCTGGTAGACTTGAATCTGTTGATATATTTATTTATTTAACTGGCGGGGATCGAATACTTTGCGGGTATTCGAAATTTACATGCTAGATTAAATTTTTAAGCCCACTTCATGGAGGCTGAGTGAGCCTAGAGATCTCACAGGATGGATCCACGCCTATTAGTGGAACATATTATATTATGTCACGGAACCCACCGACAGTTTAGTAATTCAGCGCTCTACCCTCTGAGTTACCGTTCTCCCTAATGAATATTAAACATTGATGAAAATAAATCAAGAAACAATATTCTTTACCTGAATACTACGTAGAAGGAATATTTTTTTATAACAACTATTAAATTATCAATAACTATTAAGATTCCCTTTATGATATAATTGAAAAATCAATAAATACCAATGAAAATATAAACAACCTCTATTGCTCAAAATGGCCAATATACCAGTAAGATTTAAATTGTTAAGGAATTAATCGCTGAAAAATACAACAGCCATTTTGGTCCAATCCAACCAAATATAATTATTATCTAATTAGAACTTATGATTTAAAATAACATTTTCAAAGAAATAATCGAATTATAAAACTAAAAATCGTACCGTAAGTTGAGCCTGTGTCAAGACTTGTTGAAGAAATGAATATGGCTACATGTTTCTGACGATTGATATAGGCGCGAGAACAGCTCGGTATAATTGATCATATAGCAAATATTATTTTTACTAATAATTATTTCATATATGGAATATTTAATTATATATTTCACTATTTATTTAGTTATAAACTTTACATGTTATTTAATATGCTTCGGTATATTAATATTTATACAAGCATACATATTTTTTAAAATATTAAAACAAAGATTTTAAGTATAAATAAGTATTAAAATAGTGTATTTTTACTTTTTAATTTTTATAGTACATAAAATAATTAATTTTTTATTTCTAACATTTAATATAATATATAGACCTTGCATTTAGTATATTATTTTGTTTTATAAAGTTGGTTGCAGTGCCACTTGCACAGAATTGAGAAAAAAAAAGTCTTTTCTGATTGAAACTTGGATGAAGGCTGTATGTAGCTTTTAATAATTCCATATTCCTGGAAGAGAGGTAATTAGATTTTAGAGTTGTTCCCAGATAATTTGGTTTCAGCTCAGTAGAAACAGTCCTATATTTTCAGTTTGTACAAAGGTTTAGTTAGTGTAGGACCTTACAAATGTACTATAAAACCGATTTTTATGAATACTTTTATATAAGAGATAATTATTTTAGACTAAGTTCATATACATATTTTTATATTGTATAATTTTTTTTTTAGATTCAGTTGATCATTCAGTGGAATATTATAAATTTTAGAGAGTTTGTAGAACTACAGAATAATTTAAATGTTATAAAAACAAGATGGCTAATTTTGTGAATAAGAAATTTGATATGAGAAACTTAAAAGGTATACATATAGCTGATGTTGAATTCAGTAAAATCTCTATCCTTGAAAATAAATATTTAAATAAAAGTCACATTTTTTTACCATTTGTACATGTATTTATAGATATATCTTTATATTTAAATAAATATATATTTATTTATACAAATATTTTTATTTGAACTGATAATTTAACTTATATGATTAAAAGACTATAACACATTTTTGAGTATAATTTATGCGTTAACATTATTAGAGGATGAATATAAAAACTTAAGGGTTTTGGAACGTTGGCAAAAAATAGTTTTATATTTATTGGCTAAAGTTAATATTCATATTCATATCTATATAGTTTAATTGGTAAAAATTACTGTATATGCAATATATATATATAGTAATATTAGTAACTTTTACCAATTGAACTTTTAAATTCAAAATATTATTAAGGAATACAAATTTAGTTATCAGTTCCACAAGTTGTTGATTCGAGTTGAGTCACAATATGTTTTAACTTTTCAAACATTTCCTTTTTTATATTCTCCTAAAATACAAATAATAGTGAGCTTTAATAAGTAAAAAAGAGTGTAATTTTTGGAAATGTGTATATTTTGGCAATATATTTCATCTTTCGAAATGTTAGTTGAAATATTTATTTCTCGATGAAGTAATTACTCTTTTTTTCATACTAAAACTCACGATTACTTTTATTTTTAGGGAATATTAAGAATAAAGCTAACAAGGTTAAAACTTTTTGTGACTCGATGCGACAACCTGCATGAAATGATACCATTGATTTTTACTATGGTTGAGCTGTTGAACATTATTTGCAAGAAATATGTTAATATGACAGTTATATTGGAGTAAAGCAAGGAAATGAATTTTGTCATTGAAATGTTTGTTCAATTTATGCATTTACATAGAATATTAATCATAATAGTGCTAATTTTATTTCAGACTAGTGTTGGATACAATGTGATTCACTAAATGCCTGTTTTTTGGACCTGTAGTTCATGAATATGGGAACAATAAAGTTTTGAAATTGCCAAATAAAGTTTTATATCTATTATGTATATATATTGTAACCTTGGAATGTATTATGTATACATTCACAATGAATATGTGTGTGTGTGTGTGTGTGTGTGTGTATATATATATATATATATATAGTTGTAACTTATACCAATTAAATTTTTAGGAAATTCAAGTTATAGTTGCAGTGTATTTTTAAATTTTATTTAAACATGTTCATTATTATTTAAATTTTATTTAAACTACTTCATCATCACTGTCAAATGTCAAATTGTATGATTTATTTTTGAATGCTTCCATAATTCATTTTTCATCTCTTGATTCATCATTTGTTCTTACTTAAATAACTTGAAATGTGTTTAATTTTGAATGCATAGACATTTTTTTTTGATACAATGAACTTTTATTGGATTAACTAAAGTTCTATTTCTAATTTCAATTTCAATTACATTAAAAAATAAAAAGAAGTTTGGCATATGGAAACTTTTGTTCAAATTAGCATTTAATATTCTTTAATTGGTACTGAAGGCTGTAGCCTTTCATTTTGGAAGTAAATAATCAATAATAAAAACATTTTTTTATTTTGTAGTCCTGCCCATATATCTATATATTTATAAACTAAGACAATATGGTATCATTTCAGATAGATCCATAACCATAAGTTTGGTCCAGGCTGTATAGAATAGAACTTTACAGAATAAGAAATAGTAGTAGAACGATTTTGATGAAGATCGTGCTGTTGGATATTGTACTGGTAAGTCAATATTGTGGTTTTTCCTTGTTAAACCCAGTGAAATTTAAATTTAGCCTAAATATTGAGATCCAACATAGTTGAAGTCATAGGTACAAAAAGATTTATGAGCACAAGTTTTGGTAATTATACCGCAGGTTGTCGCTTCGAGTTGAGTCACAAGTTTTAACTTTTCATTTTTGATATTTTCCATTGGAGTGCTATCGATGGGTAGTTTCTCCACAAGTGTTTTCGTGTCATATTCTACATTTTTGCACATTTACTTGATATAATACCATTATAGTTGTAAATATCATTGAATTAAATAAAAAAAAAAGAAGATATTTTCCAAAAATACACGTTATCATGAGCTTTAGTATTGAACAGAGAATGTAATTATAGGAAATGTGTATACTTCAGAAATCATTTCATCTAGAAATGGACGTATCAACAAACATATATCATCCATACTTTTGAAATGTTTGTTGAAACTTTTATATGATTTGATGAAATGATTACCAAAATCTACTAATTACCCATGACTACATTTTCTTATCCACGCTAGAGCTCACGATGACTTGTATTTTTGGAAAAGATTAAATGGGAAACAAATATACAGTTAAAACTTGTTGTAACTCAACTAGAAGCAACAACCTGTGGATCAGATGCCTAATCAACAACAAACTTCACAGGATAAGAAATAGTAGCAGAATGATTTTGATGAAAATTCTGATGGTAATCATTTCATCTAGAAATGAATGTTTCAACAAACATATATCATCTATACTTCAAAATGTTTGTTAAAAATTATGTTTCTTGATGAAATGTTTACCAATATCTACTCATTACCCATAATTACATTCTGTTTTCCATACTAAAGCTCGCAATGACTTGTATTTTAGGAAAATATTAAAAATGAACAATTAAAACTTGATGTAACTTAACTTGGAGCGACAACAGATACCTTCATTTTAATTTCTTATAAAGTTAATTATTAGGTAACTCTTATTTACCAGCTGATATATATTTTGAGGAAATTTCCAATGAAAATATTGAAAATTCAGTGAGATAGAGCTGTTTATACATGTAAACTGACTTTTATGGTTAGATTAGTTTGTATTTATATTTATGTAAGTTTTTTCCTAAAATATAAACCATTTTACAAATGAGCAATTAGAAATTTTTACTAATAACATTTTGGGGAACGGTAGTAGAAAGACACCTTAGCAGTAATTGAAGTAAATCCAAACCTTTTTGAAAATATACTAATTTGGTGTTTTGATATTATGTTGTTATGTGAATGTAAATTCCCTAAGAGTAAAAATTGTCTCTTACAGTTTTAAGTTCTTAAAAATTAAGACCTTCATTGAAATAAATAAATTTTGACTTTATTGATAGCCACCAATACTGAAATTGCTGGGAAGAAGAAGTTTATGTGCAGTATCACATGTTCAATTTGTCTTCTTCTTCTTTAGCTTCTCTCTTTAGCGCCTTTTCAGCGTAGAGGAGGATCCAACTAGGAATTCCATTCTTCCCTATTTCTAGCTAGGTTCCTGGCCTGTCGGAGGTCCTTCCCACTCGCCCTACAGAGTCGATCAAAGTAGTTGAGATAGAACAACCTAGGGCACCCCTTAGGTCTTCTGCCATCTGGGACATATTCCATGGTCTTTAGAGGATCTCTGTGATCATCCATCCTTGTAACATGGCCAAACCACTTCAGCTGGCATTTTTCTAGGAGGTGTTTCAATGGGGGTATCTCCAGTTCCTGACAGATCCTTTCATTACGAACTCGATCTCTCCTTGTTTTCCCAATCGTCAATTTGGGTCATTATCTGAAAATATAAAAATCCTACATCAAGTCAATCAACTCTTATTAGAGCTCTAGTCATTGGAAAAAAATAAGAACTATTCCACTCCTTTTATTCTCCTATGGAAGCTATATTTTACCTCCAAAATAGATATATAAAAAGTAAATAGCTATTGAATAAATGACAACCCTTGTTAAGCCAATTTAAAAATTCTTATTCAATCTAACAATAATTGCTTCATTTCAATAACTGATTTAGTCAATAATTACACGAGGATTCCATTCAAAAATATTCATTAATTTTTTTAGCCGAGAAAAAGAAATAAAATAAAAACTGTACATCCATAGCTTTAAAATAAATAGTTCTCCTTATTTAAGAAAATTTTTTCCGATCTCCACCCAGACCATTTCCTTCCTCATATATAAATATAAGGTCAACAAATATTATTCAAGATATAATTAATTAATTTTTGTTAGAGTATGAGTATGGATAATTAGAGGAAAGTATACTGAATAGATCGTTTTTTAAATTAGTTCATTTTTCAAAAACAGTGTAAATTTGTTTTGTTTTTAATTAAACAAATATGGTTCTAATAATAGTATTTCATAATTGTCTAGTTTTCTAATGAATTGTTTCAATATTTGAATTGCTTTTTACATGAATTTCAAGTTGCCACATTACACTAAAACCGAAAATATGAAGTAGATTGGACCCTTTTCTAATAAAACTCTTTAGAAATTTTAGTTGTACTTAATACCTTTTTAACAGGCAGTTGAGTAGTAGTGACTAACGGTCAAGATAAATATTTTACAAATTGTTCTTAAAATGCTTCGCATGTTTTACAAGATCAAACTTGGTTGGAACTGGGCCCAAACATGGACTGGAACTGGCCCAAAATATCAACAAAATTTCGGGCGTAGGCAGTATAAGTGCATTAACTCTTGTTTTCTCTTAGTTTTAAATCATAGGGAGAAACTTACTTAAACGTCATTACTCAAGCCATTAGCTCTTCCTTAATTTCACTTTTCTCACTAGGGTACATGAAATAAAATAAAATGTATGCTTAAAAATTTATAAAATTTGTCAAATTGTTTATACTACATTGAAATTGTTTTGTTATAATAATATTTGTCATTATAGGGCTGATATATTCAGGAAGAATATCATGTTATAAGTAACAATATGGAAGAACATATGCAGGAAACAGAGAAACAAGGGAGGGAAATATGCCGGAGACATCTTGGATATATGCAAACCTCAAAAATCTTCTGTACAACCAACAAGCTGAATTCAACAAAAAGATAGGACTTATTCTTATATATTATGGCACTTTGCTCAAACAGTAATAAGTCAGATAAATCATCATTTAACAACATAACTAATTTTTTATAATTTTACTTAACATAATCAAAATAATTTTATTAATTTATTTGTTATCAATTCGTTAATAAAAATCAGGATTATTATTAAATCATATTACATTCAGTCGGTATTTATTTTACTATTTATACAATTAATTTTATTATACATAATATAGATAAATAATTAGGATTTATAACATTTGAATAATTCCAATAAAACATAAATCATGACTTAATTATATTCATTTGAAAAGTAATAACAACTAAAATAAAATAAATTATAACTTAATTATGTTTGAGCAGAACCATTTTTATTTTTGGTAGTGGTTGTTGCATGAAGTAGGTGCATGTTATTTATTTTTATTTTTCAGCAATGGGTGCCTCCTATAATAAATTATTAAATTTCTTGTATACAGTTTTTTCTTAAGTTTCACAAATTAAAATAGTTAAAATAATCTGTTATATTTGAAAAAAATATCAATTCATTTAAAATATATTCAGATCTGCTTAGTATTTTCAAAATAATTGAATTAATTAATTTGTTATTGATTCACTAATTCAAAACTTTTTTATTATTAATTTAAATTACACGAAATTGATTTTTTAAATTATTTTGAGGGGTAAGGCGGATTTCAGGAACTCATGTCTACAGTGGAGAACCCATTATATTTCTCAAACAATTTCTTTTATTACAATTCTTGTACAACTTTTTTTTATATAATATAAAACAGTAATAATTAAATTTTATTCAATACATATTTTTCTAAGATTATTTTCATTCGACTTAAGTATTAATATTTAACTTAAATGGTTTATTTTTCTCATTAACAACCATACTATATATTTTAATTTATTTGATAACTACATAAAATTAATTTATTATTAAATTAATTATTTACATATCACAATATTTGTTGTTATTTTTAAATATTGAAAATATAAAATTATTTATTTTACACTTTAGCTAGGTACACTGATGAGGAGGATTGAAATACTTCATCAATCTTCTCTTAAAAAATAAAAGGAACAAATGTGCATGTTTTAATTTAATTTTAATTGTAGGTATTTGTTGCATTACCTCTGTTTCATGAAGTAGTTGAATCATCTCTTAAATAATTAATAATTACTTTTAATTATTCTTAAAATGTAATAATTTCGAGATTTGAAGTAATGAAATGGTGTAGTTATTATTATTTCGCACATTTATTATTTGGTTCGGCTCGTTACCTCGATGCTAGCAAAATAGGGCAGTCTTGATTCCCGGTAGATTTAATTTAGTAAAATTGAATGAGATAGCTTTAAATAGTTAGTAATTAAGATTTATAGTGGAAGTATTAAGGACAGTTTCATGTGTAATAAATGGAAATATTCATACAGATTGGACGAGTAGGCAAGAAAAGATTACAGAGCTTTAGTTTAGTGAGATATTTAACCATGTAATTATTTCTATTTTCGGCTCCGATTAATAACCTACATACTTGTAAAAGTAGACTTGATTTCCGGTAGATTTAATTTAGTAAATTTGACCAAGATCTCACAAAATCTCACGGAATTAAGATTTATAGTGGAGGTGATAGGGATTGTGTTTTGATAAAATAAAGGAAAAATATTAATTCAGATTAGTCGAATAGGTAAGGAGAAAAATTATGCAGAGCTTTAGTTTTGTGAAATGGGATATGAAAGAAGGAATTATGTTATGTTGGGTGTTACAAATAGAATTAGGACTTGAATTGTAGCAAATATTAAATTTAGGTAGCATAATGTTTGTCGATTGTGTACTTAAGTTATACTTTCGGGATAATATGTTTATGAATTATAAGGTGAAAAATTGGTCAATTAATAAGTATTCTAGTATTGTAATAAGTATTTTTTAAATTATCGTTCGCCATTTCATGCTACTTTGACACTTACCAGACAAACACTTAGTTCCCAATAAATTACAAAAGAATTCATATACATGACCTATTTGGTCATTCAGACTTGAGCTTTGGGGCTCCACTAAGCCACCAAATTCCTCTCCTAACCAATCCTTATAACCCAAAATGCTTTATAAAATCCTCAATGCTCCTTACTTTGTTACGAATAAAATGATCCATAATGACCTTAATGTACAATTTGTTGCTAATTTGAATCGAACTAGATATCAATCCTTCAATAACAAACTTTATTCCTACTGAAATCCACTAGTTCCAAACGTAACTTTCTATTAAATTTCCAATTATCCTCCTTGGCGTCTGAAAAGAAGATGGCCTCGTGACCTTCTAAATTAGATATGTTATTTGAATCCTACCACTTGATAGGATATGTTATCACCAATTAAATATGCGATTTGAATCCTACCACAGGAAGATTCTTTACTTGCCTTAATATCATGCCATTGTATATCAGTGATAATATTTACTTGTTAAATTGTTATGATACAGTTGTAAATTTCAATTAATAAATTTTTAAAAAATATATAGTTACTTGTAAATATCATCACAGTTGATGACTATTATCGATATTACAAGAGATAAATCGATTATTCCCTGTCTGATGGCTGTCTAGTGTTGACATGAGATTGAAGGGGCTGGACTCTTCTACACGCAGTGCACGCGTGCCTTCAGTGTGGGTATAATATGGTCTTGGCTGAACAGATCGTTTAACGATAGTGCTCAAGGATTTAGAAAAATATGTTAATATCTATATTAAAATGTGTCAGAAACCGATATGTTTCCCATAATATAATAAAAATATTTACAAAAAAAAAGGTGGGTTTGATTAATTAAGAACAAAAACAAAAGTTGTTCCGTTTGTTCGTTTTATACCCATAGTGACTTTCAAGTCAGCCATGTTTTTGCCTGAAAACCGCAGTAAAATTAATGTAATCATGTTATTATAAGGGAAAAACAAAATTAATTTGTTAATTTAATTAACACTTGCGTAGAGTACTGCTTCTTGGTCGACAATATATATTTTTTTATTTTACACCGCTTTATGCTGCTATGGCTAATCAGGCGACGCTACAGTGGGATTCTTAAATTTCGCCTATCCAGGTTTAATCAGGATAATGATTTTTATCGAGTAATTAACACGGGACAGGTCGTGGTCCCCATTTTACGACCCTTCCGAAGTACGGTTTAACCAAGAATTTTTTACTCCCATCTAGAAAATACACATGCCGGGCTACGAACCCGCGAAAAAAGGTTGTTATGATGCTAAACCTTTACCACTACACCACTGGTTATCCTTCAACCTTGTTACTTGTTTTCTGTAAAATGAGTTGACGTGGTTAGGATCTTAGTATTTCCTCTAATCAAATTAGGTCCCGTGAGTTTAAATTTTATGAAGAACCCAAGAAGGTCATAAGAATCTTACACGTAGAGGAAAATAATGAACGTTGATAAAACACTGAAGGCGATGCTATTTTATACTTAAACACCTAAATCTGTGCAAGGATAACAGAACTTCCATTCATCTGAGCCAAATGCAGCTTGCACAACCGTTTATCAAAAATGACTAATTGACAGCTTTAAAAATGTGTTGCTAAATTAAATTCTGCATAGGAATATTAAGTGGAGCTGCATCTGCGCTTTTTCAAGAACATCTGGATCGTATGCAATCCGAAGGCCAGGGGGAATCCATCCATCTTTCCTTATACTTAAAATAGAATCGGGAAGTGAGACCTTGAATCTTCTTTTTAAATGCGCAATGTCCAAGGAAGTATGGAGGGATTGTTGGGCCATGATTTACGAATCTCAGAATAAAATGAAACCAGCTTTCACGCCCCTTGATCTACTGCTTACTTTGTAGGTCCACACTTTATTTTTTTATTGATGTTTTAACATCCTCTTTAATAATTAAAAAAAATCTAAACATTTGAGGAGAAAATTACAACACAAAAATTAATAACTTTTAAATGGTTGGACTTCTCTCTCATCTCTGTTTTGAACCGGCTAATGTGAGAAAAAATAGATGATCATCATATTAATAATGGGAGGCACTGAAACATACACATCCTGGAACAGAGCAAGGATTTTACGACAATTTTTGAATGTATGCTGATAGTAATAACTTGAGATGGTTGCTCTTATCTCCCATCTCAGTTTTCAATCCGCAAATGCGTGAAAAACAAATAAACGGATTAATAAAGTCTTTATTTATCCTGGGACAAGTCCCTTTAGAATAATAATACAAAAAATAAAATATAGACTACAACGTCTTAGGATAGTATACAATTACAATTTAATTAATAAATGAAATTGAAAAATAAATGAGTTGACTCCCAACATCAAATTAAATGAAAGAAAAATATATAAAAAGATGACAATATTTATTAAGGAAGGAAACAATTAATATTTACATTAAAAAAATTATTGAAAAACAAAACAACAAAAGAATAATGAAAAAAAAAACGGAGCAACTATAATAACTGATTTTAAACGATGGAACAGAGTGTGTGAACACGTATTTTATGTATATAGATATAATAAATAAAACTGAAGTATATATTTCGAGCTAGCTTCTAAGTATATATTCGTCGATATAACAATAATTCTTTTTAAAAAAGTTTAAAATAAAACAAATAAGAAAGTAATAATCATTAATAAAGAAAACCACTAATAGTTACAAATATAAACATTTATGAAAACAATAAAAAAAATACAAACAATAACAACTGTAATAACCTAACTAGATGTGTGAACAGCCAAATAAGTAGAAAAAAAATACATATATTAAACCCCATCATTCATACATTGATTATCAAGTTTTAATGAAAACTGAATAATTATTTCCGATTTTCGGGAAATGGTTATGATATAAGGTGATTAAATATGAATAATTAGCTTGATTTGAAGGTCGGGAGATTATTAGAACGACGAATCGAAGAAGATATAGAGTTTCAAAGGGACGAAGATCGGATAAGGAAAGCTTACTCAAAAAAGCTACTGTTCGGTGGGATGCTGTATATAGATCCGATAGCCAAGAACGGGTTGTACGCCAGCTGACCGAGATTTCGAATTGAAGGAGATCGAAGAAGGGTAAAGCCAATTCAACTTTTATTAAAATCGTGTAATAAGGGCGTCTTCACTTCATTTTTAGTATTGTAGTGTTATGGCTATATCTTTTATCTGTAGTTGTTTAAATGTAATGTTTAATTGTTGTTTTAAAGACCGCAACAATATTCAAAGTGGGCTGAAAACATTTAATGGGCTCAATAGAACTTCTAATCTTCAAACCAATCAGGGGTTCAGTACATGGCAGGGAACCCTTTTCCAACAGTTGTGTAAGGAGGATATTTAGTCACCACCATCCCCCTTCATCAAGATGATACTCAACCACCAAGGTTTCCTCATATTAAGGGTACTCACTTTATAGAGAGTGAGTGGTCTAAGGAGACTCTCCTTGATCCCCAAATTCCTTTCATAAGGTTATTTTGAATGAAAAATAATTTATTTAAAAAAGTGTGTTAAATAACTAATATTAAAATGATTATGATCCATACACCAGCACAAATAATGACACCACGACCTCCTAGATAACATATTCAGATAATTACTCAAGTGAAAACGTTTTAGGAGCCAAAAAGCGAATAATTTTGGCAAGTGTTGAAGCGTCTAATTATAAGTTCGAAATGAGAAGTGCATCGTGTGTGCATCCCGGATGAGAACAGCTCACCAATTTAGCACAACCGTTGCCATGTTCTTTTACCTCTGGCTTGTTTGTTTGTACGACCTTATTGCTAAATTCTACCTGTGCTAAATTAGTTAAGGGTTTAACAACCTGCAATGACTTGCAAACAAGAATTATTTGTGCAAATCTGAGCGAGGGGAATAAGACAATGTAGTGTAGTGAAAAATACCATCCAACAATATTAACAATTTCACAGAAGACTACGATTTTTTTTCCTGACATCATGTAATTAATTATATTTTAAATGAAGAAAAATCCTCAAGATCATCGATATAAAACAATGAATCCCTTCTAACAAACTTTATTTGTTTAGGTCTATGGCGACTTTTATATATTTCGATGCATTATATCCTACGAAATAAGTATAAACAAAAACTATAAAAAATAGAACTATAATATATTTATACTCGTATATATATATATAAAAGATAGCTATACTTAATCTAATATAGTATCATATGTTCAATTAGTATTGTTTTGTTAAAGAGATTATTAGTTTAGCTGAAAACATCTGTTACAAACAAATAGACGGATTTAATCAAAGTGAAGTGCTTTATTTCAGTCTAAGCTTAACTTATATGTGTGTATATATATATATATATATTGGTTTCTACTTATCTTGACTGTTATGGAAATATTATTTTTTGGTTCTTATGTTCCAGTCAGTTCTTTTAACTTCTTTAGGCGACGTTTCGAGACTAGGTTAGTCTCATACTCATGCTCTAACAGTGAAAAAATGAGCTTTTAGTAAAAACATTAAATAACACAATAAAATAAATATAAAATGACACGTGTAAGTTGTAATGGATAGGGTGTACTTACAAGTTCCAAAGAATTGATCAGTTTATCATCAATCAGTTACTTCGCAATATATCATAAAATTATATAATGTTTCAAATACTGAATTTGGTGCGTTGAAATATAAACTGAGTTTCGTAACAACATTTAAAGCAAATGTTTCACACACTATTTAAAAAAACTATTTTGTTAAAACTGTTCAATAAAAACTCAACAGAGAATAAACTCCCCGGATATGATATCCCTGCTGTTACCATGGTGACCGTTTCAGTAGCATTCTAATGAAAAACGTTTGGTTTACGTCTTTTACACACATATTTAGTTGCAGTTTCTCTTAAACGTCATTGAGTGTAGTAGTACTTAACGGTTAAGATTGTTTTAACTATCACTGCAAGAATGAAGTGTCCTCGAACGACAACATCCGTTAACTTAAAAGGTTGTCGATGTTGTGCATTTCCTTGAGCAGTTTGTATTCAATGGCTTCTTTCATCTGCCAGCTTGGACAGCGGATTTCAATTACCCTTGAGACAAGGGCCAAGGAAATGAACAAGCAATGCTTCTTCTTTTGGTATCAGACCGAGTGCACGTGATGCTCTTTATATATATATATATATATATATATATATATATATATATATATATGTTATTATATATTATATATATAATTCTACATTCTATATCTTACTCTAGGAAATAAGGAGTAATCTCAGTTTAAACATACAAGTGTCTGATAATTTATTACTCTTGAAATGTAATGATGTGACAATCGAAATAAAATAAAATACTATAAAAGATATGTTACAGAGAACTTGTACTTGACTAGTAGGTGTAGGGTACAGTATTACTTCTACATAGCTTACCTGTTTATAAACTGTTTTACATTTATATATTTAGGTAACCCTATAGGAAAATAAAAAGAATGGTAGCTCAGTGGTTTAGAGCACTCCACCGGAGATGCAGACGACCTGGGTTCAAATCCCTGCCAGGACAAATCTTTTCTCTTCAAAACAATTTTTTTTTAAATACAAAGAAAATGATTCCTTTGAACTTATACTAAAAAAAGTTCAAGTGAGTAATTTAATATTTGAATTTTGTATTTTCGAAAATATAAATTTTTTGCATTTCTCATGCAAGAAATCAAATATATTATATTATAAAATGATAAATAAAAATATTTATTCACGATTGAAATAATTCTATAAAAGATAAATATTTTATTTATAAATTTATGAAACACGTAATTTTGTTTTGTAATTTCGGTAAGTCCATGTTCTAATATTGCTGGTAGGCTCATATTTTTCATATTTATATTGAACGTATAATTCGCTACGATTGAAGATGTTTAATAAGTAGAGCGGTGAGTATATGTGCTAGATAATTTATTTATTTATCTATTAACATCCATATATCTCTTGGCCTAAGGTAGCATTCATTCCATTTTCTTGTTGTAGTATTAAAATTTATTTGTAAATTTCAATAAATACAAAATCCTCGATATGACCGATACTAAATAATCACTATCTTTTAACCGTAAAAAATGCTAAACGTCGTTTTTATAATTGCAAGACCATTTTTATATAATATTTCTATGCATTCGATTAAATTAAAACAAAAAAAATATTAAATAGCTTTAAAACAATATTTCATTTGGATGTCCTCTTTGGGATCTTCTGGGGCACAACCATCTGCTATGAAGTGATTACTCTCAATTGGGGAAAATCTGGCAGTTGAGCGGGATCGCGGATTAGTCTCCTCCCTTGAGGACCGTTGTCTCAGAAACAGTACAGCCGCTACCGTGTACTGCACCAAAGACCCTTCAAGGCTTGTAGTTGTGCAAGTAAAAAAATAATTCACCTGCATGCTAATATTAGCTGTTGGTTCTCTTTTAAAATTACTTTTCAGACATACAAATTGAAGCTTTAGATTTGATAAGCTTGGACCACGAAAGGTGAGAGACTCTATGGATGTTGGCCAAGAAGTGTGCTTTCGAAAGGCACTACTCCTATTGACCTCGATTGAGACGTTAACGTGCTGGCTCTGGATATCGCTCAGTATAATCAGTCCTAGTTAGTTGCTTAGGGCTTGGCTTGTTAAGGTTTGGTTTGTTAAGGCTCTCGGAACGGTCCGCCTTTTAGCATTAATTATCTGGAGAACGTAAATGGGGTGTATTTTCTTTGGCGTAACGGACGATTCCAGGACTGAAGCCTGAACTGAGGTATCGAACCTTATACATCGAACTGAGGTATCGAACCTTATACATCGAACTGAGGTATCGAACCTTATACATCGACAAATGTTAATGTAAAGAATGAGGAAGAAAATGATCCGAGTTGAGGTCAGAAAAAATCTCTTAAATAGGGAGAGGCCAACGTTTCGCACATCGCAGGTCTTCTTCAGGGCTTATGACCTTCAGGGTCAATGGCTGTAAAGGTTATAAATTTAATACAGTACACAAAACTATTGTCGTTATTAGCTTACCTTCTTGTATCAGCTACAATGCACTCTTGTCGTTTGATATTTGTTGTTGTTGAGAATGACATCAGTCGTTCCATGTTTATATATAAATATGGGTAACAGCAACATCCAGTGGAGTAATATTTTACCAGAGTACATCAATTACTCGTTGAATAGATTTTTCTTAATTTTAATCAAAACTCGAAGTTATTAGTCCAGGATCCATGGTCCATTTTTTCACTTGATTAGTATCAAGCTGAATCTTCGTAAATAGCTTCGTTTCGATGGACGCCCAACAATTTCCTGTGCGAAAATTCTCGATTCTGGTAGCTAAAAGAGGTAGCAAAGATAAAATATGTCGATTTGATGATTCTCAAAAATTTATTACTAACTGGTTTTTTTTTTGTTAAATCTCAAGATTTAATAATTATCTAAATTATTTGAAAAAATATTTGTCCTAAAAAATGTATAGTTTCATCAAAGAGTCCCCTCCTTCCAATATGTATCGATAACGAAGTCAAAAAAGAAGAAGAAAAAAAACAGATGGTTAGTAATCATTTTTGATGACCACGTTATCGATACACGTTGGAAGTAGGGGACTCTTTGATCAAACCATACATTTTGTTGGACAAATATTTTTTCAAATAATTTAGATAATTATCTTGAGATTTAACAAAAAAAAAAACAGTTAGTAATAAATTTTTGAGAATCATCAAATCGACATATTTTATCCTTGCTACCTCTGTTAGCTACCACAATCGAGAATTTTCGCACAGGAAATTGTTGGGCGACTCATCGAAACGAAGCTATTCACGAAGACTCAGCTTGATACTAATCAAGTGCAAAAATGGTCCATGGATCCTGGACTATATCTAGGAACTACAGTAGATTTTGTATGTACATATTATATTGTTCTGTATCTTGTAATTTTATTTTAATAAAATAAAAGAGGTTCAGAAAAAATCTAGGAACTAATTAGCATTTAGTTTTTTTTCAGTGCTATATCTATTAAATATTTTCCCAAATTGACAAATCACATAGCCCCTCTTTCGGTCTCGTTTAAGCCGTTATACAAAATATATCACGGTTTTTTTATCACGACCTTTTTCTTGTAAACTATAATTTTTTTTACTTGAGCAAAAATAAAAGAAGAAAAAAACGATTTCACTATTTTACTCTGTTCAAAATAATTCAATATCTACAAGCAATACAAAGTAAATATTCATTTTTTAATAGCTTCACTAGGAGGGGTAGAAGTAGGCTATTGTCTGTGTAACACATGCTGTATATTTTAGTGTAAGAAACCCTAAAAAATGAGAAAAATAATATAAGCAATCAAATATTAAATATAGTTGATAAGCCGGAAATGATACTTAAAACTAAACTGCCTTTTATTGTCCCTTAAACGGTGAAGGAGATACAGGAATCATGCATAAAATAATCTATTAAAGTTATTACTGCCTCGTGCATAGTATAACATGTATATTGATCAGGAAAATTTTCAAATTCTTGATTTCAAAGGATATATCATTTTGATCTCACAAGTTCATATCTTCAGCCTCAGTGAATAAGAATTTAAGTCGACTTATGTCCAGAGAGAATTAACTGTATCATTCTCGTAGTTTTTGGTTTGAAATAGAATTGTAATATAAGCAATAACTTCACTTCAAACCAATAGCTGACTTCGACACTTATTAGGAAAATAACTCGATTACACTTTGCTAAGTACAAGAAACTCATTTTTGGGAAAATTCGGCATAACCACTTAGATATGGTGTTTCTGTACTGTTTTAGTGAAATATATATAGTATAATATATTATTATAGTATACATATTATATTAATATAGTATAATATATCATTATATTATCACCATATTATATGATGTTATATTATATTCCTTCTCCGTTTCCTCCGAACTAAGTTTGAAACATCCCATCGCTCCACCAGGACCGGTTATGTTAAGCTTTCACAGTAGGTTAGTTGTTTATTGAGATAATTGTCTTTTCACTTCTAGCTTATAATGGAGTAGCAGCATCCATCTCCATTAGAAAGCAGAACAAGTTTTTAAAATGTTATTATATCTTTCGAATTAGTTCTATCTACTAATTAAGACTGGGATATTGATACGGTCATTTTCCTAATCTCTAAAGTCAGGGAATAGAGATGTGGAAATCCAATAAGTTAGGTCTAGGAGAAAGAAAGGCAAAAAAAAAATACTATAGGTTACCTCCTGCCTAACCTACATTTTACATATGATACAATTACTTCATTAATTATACTCCAGTACTTGTGTGTCAGTGAGTGTGTGTCAGCTCCGACACGCGACTGGAGTTTACCCTTTCCGTTTCTAATGAATTTTAAATGTGTTCTTGCCAATTAATCGCTCTCTACTGATACTTACCATCGTGGGTTATTTTCTTTTAATTAGTAAATTATTTTGAATTAATGTGAACAATTTTAATTGAAATTAAAAATATATATTTTTTATTAATTGTGCCAACGTTTCGGCCTACGTTGTAGGCCATCTTCAGGGCAAATAGTGGTTGTGGTGACTTCTTACAACACTAAAACTGTCAACTGAACTCATATAGATGTATATTAACGGTTGTGAAATACATTCCAAGAAAGGATATCCTACCGCCCCAGTGCTATAAATGTCAGCAACTTGGGCACCCAAAAAACTACTGCAACCACACCGTAAAATGTGTAAGATGCAGCGGCTCACATAACATTTCTGAATGTTCGCGACTGTGACAAGGTGAACTCAAATAAAATTGTGAGGGAGCGTACGTCGCTTCTTATAGAAAATGCCTCCATAGAAAAAATTAGTAGAAATAGTGACTAAAAGGATGGAAGAAATCAGATCTAAGCAGATCAGTACTAACCAAAACATACCCAAACTAATAACTAACAGCATGACAGTTCTCCCTGGGGTAGAATCTTTTCTACAAGGTACAGAAATGACAACCGAATCACAATCTATTTCTTCTCTGTCTTTACTTTTTTAAAGGGGCCTCATCTTCAGAGTTCGGTAGAGGTGTATTTAAGCCCAGCATGATCACTGCCTGTCCACTCCCTAATACAAAAATCTCCTGTCCTAGTAGCACTATACACTACACACTGTACACAGTTTAATAGTCACTGCACAGCGTTGTTAGATAGCAAGTCAATTTCCTACTCTTATCAGAGCAACGCTGCCCTGTCGTTGACGTTGTATCCATGTGATAAGAACGGACCCCAACAGCTTAAGGCGGAATCCAAATAAGAGTAGTCATAGTGTTTGTTTGGATAGGTGTCTTTAAAAATGCTCCTGTATAAAAAATGATCGCATTTCGACCCTTGGAGAATAAAGCAATAGAATACACTGTTACCATAGATACCACACGTATATCTTCCCGATTAATCCCTGAATTTAACTTTTAACTTCTATCTATTAAATAAAAGCAATAATACAATCTTATCGAGAAGGGGGCGTTACTCGCCACTTTTATTTAAAACTTGATTTTATTCCTTATAAAATTTTCATACCGCGGGCTAAATATGAAAATCGTTTCTTAAGGAGTAAACTCCAAAAAAGGAGCGGCGTGGTTCAGTGGTAGATCACTGAGTTGCCATGCCGGAAAACCTTGTTCAAATCCCGTCTCAGGCAAGACTTTTATTTAGTCTGTTTGCAGCCGGAGATGGATCATATGGGAACTAGGACCCTCCTGGGGCTCACCCAGCCTCTATAAACTGTTATAAAAATAAGGTACCCAAAATCTGGTGGTTGGGCGTGATCTAGGGCAAGCCACCTCCTTGCAGACCGTTGTCCATGAAACAGTACAATCTCTATCAGGCACTGTACCCCAGGTCCGTTCTCGGGTTGTAGTGGTACATGTTTTTTTTGTTTTTTTAATAAAATCGTATTTTGAGTTGTATTACGCTTGAACTTGAAGTTGTATAATAATGGCATAAGTTAAAATAAAAAGGTTTCAAGCTTTTAGGATTTTTCTAATTGTTAATAAAATAATTTCAATACAATCATTGCAATAGGAATGATTTGCTTTACCAATGAAACTTTTAAATATCTCTATTGCAAATTTTTTTTGAGTTATGACGTTCTTTTGAAGGAGAGATATGTCACGCCAAAATTGATTCACAAGTGGTTTTTATGGATACTTCCGTTGAAATCTGATAATAGAAAATTATATCGATTCTCGCTTCCTTCACCGCGAACACGGAATTAAAATTAATTACAAAGAAACAACTTAAGATAAAGGGGTCAGTGTTAGAGGTGGTCTTATGATCTTGATGAACCTCTGTGTGAGGCTCAGGGTTCAAGTTTCGCATCCGGTCGATTCTCAAAGGGTAAGGTGTAATGTTTCCTGGTGTACTCTTATATCCTCAGTCTGGCAACCTGGGGATATGTGAATGTTTTAGCATCCTCGCAGGCTTTGGAGCGGAGCAGCTCAGTAGCAGAGCATTAAATTACTGTACTGAAGATACAAGATCGACTGTATTTTAGATTATTTAGTATGTTTCGTTAAACGTCGCTTAGTGCAATAAAGCGGAAGGGGACTATGATGGGGGTGAATGGTAACAAAGTTCCCCAAAATGTGTCTTGAGGAAAAGATTTTTGGACGTAGAAAAGTGGATAACCTTGTCTGCTTTGGGAGAATTGCGGGGCTACAATTGTGGAGAAAATACTAGAAATCAGAAATCGGAGAGCACTAAAAAGTGAAGATTTTCGGCTCATACTAAGGCCTTGATTTTTCTTAAGCTGTAGCAAAGAAGATGAAGAATAAGTTTGAAGTATTCGGTGCGTTTCATCAAAAACGCCGAACTAACTCCGTGCAAATATTTAAAGCCGTAAGTATAAACAGATATTAATTTAAGTACTAGACTAAGTATGTTTATAATTGAAACTTTACCTAATCGTTGTGTAATGAGGAATTCTCAACAAAAGAATTTAAATCGTGATCTGAGAGTAGAATTTGTTATGCCACCTGAAGGCTGCTTGTGTCAAGAGTTAATCTAGACATTGAATGTAGGCGGGCCTGGGGACAAATGATTTTGGCAAGGGAAGACTCTCTTGAGAAACTTAGTATTAAGTGAGCAGAGTGTGAGTATTAAGTTCTCTATGGGATTGTTGGGGCAATCCTTCCATCTCTCCATTAAAACTTACCACCACCAACAAACTTCTCGTTATATTATTCCAAAGCTTTGTAGATGGTATGTTTGCCCAAGTTATACCAAATGGTAGTAAACAAACTAATACCAAGGTTACTCTACGGGCTGAAATAGGTTAAATGGATGGGGAAGAGAAATTCAGACAAAACAATGTACTCTTTAAATGTTAAATAAACAAATATACGGTTCTAATCTACTGAGGGGGAAAAAGTTGATTGAAAATTGATTATAAGTTAACAAGTATAAACAGATAGATACATATATTGAGCCTTAGAATGGTGCCATGAAGTTTTTGAGCCAATTAGTATGGTAGGGGATACTAATAATACGTGCTATATATATATATTTATATATATGTACATTTTAGGATGTGGAGTAGGCTCAGTATATACTGAGTGTATAGCTGAGTTCCTCTACTGAAGTTGCGGGTTCAAATCTTACTGGGCATACAAATGATTCAATCATTAGACCCTAATGGGCTCACCCAGCCAGTATAAAGTGGGTTCCCTTAACTTAAAACTAGCGGTATCTCGGTATCTCGGACAGATTACCTCATTGCATAACCGTTTTCATAGAAAAAAATAACAGTCTCTACCATGTACTGAACGCAAGATCCTTTATGGTTTATAGTGGTACAGATTTAAAATGTAAAATATAATTTTTCGAATAATTCTACATTGTTACTATAGCTAATTATAATTTAAAATTAGACTAAATTCCTTTGTAGTTAAGTCACTCTTTGTTATAAATGTGATCAGCGATAATTATAGAATGTGAAAAATGGGGAAAAAATATGAATCAATAAAAATGAATATAATTTCAAAATATATTGTTTTAATTTACTTTAACACATACATGCTCCTGTATTCATTGCACTCGGAATATTATTTTTTTGACATTTGACTCTTTTTTTTTTTTCTTGATCCCTTATTTGAAATTTTTTTTTATATGTTTCCACAGGGGTTTGGTAAGCTAATTCTAGCAAGCTTAATTTTTTAATTTTATTTTGATATTTAAAAAAATTATAAACGTTGTTGGAGATGTGTTGTTTCTCAAATGGCTGACTAAACGATATGTTATCAGGTATGAAATAAAATGTAAAACAATTCAAATTATTAATTAAAATCAATATTTCATTTTTCAAATAATATATCCACATTTTCCAAACATGCGTAATGGATTTGTCTAGCCTTCACCAACAATTTAATATGTCTAACTCAATTTTGGTCAAAAATGGACATGAGGTGTTTCTCAAATGACTGATTCATTTATAATCGCGTTCTAGAATGAAAATGTCCATTTCAATGTGACTTTCTTTAAACTTCTGTTTTAACCCTTGGAGCAGGGGGGGCGACCTGTGGTCTAGTGGTTAGCGTAACAAACTACTAAACCCAAGATCGCGGGTTCGTAGCCCGGCAGGTGGCCCTAGGATAATATAGAAGGGAGTAAAAAATCTTTAGTTACGCCGTCCTTCGGAAGGGACGTTAAACGGGGGTCCCGAGCCTGTACGATGTCAGGTACTCGTTAAAAATCCCTATCCTAATAAAACCTGGATAGGCAAAATTTAGAGCTCCCACTGTAGCATCGTCCGATTAGCCTTAGCAGCATAAAGTGACGTTAAATGAACAAACAAACAACCCTTGGAGCACATCAGATAAAAACAAAGCTCGATGTAAATTCTACTTAAAAATTAATCTTGGTTTCTTATTCTTAAAAAAAAATTACATAGGCAATCACCAGGACTGCTGACAGAAGTGAAAACTCAAGACTTTGGAATAACAGTGTTCTTTTTTGAATTTATAAATAAATTATAGTCTGAATGATTTAAATTATCACATTTATTGACAATCAGAACAATAATTATTTACATTTGTAAGTACTTTATTTATCAATCAAAACATATGATTGGCTGTACAAACTCAAAGTAATCATAATCAATAATTTAATTGAAATAATCAGAATCAGGATATAAATTATATTATTTATACTTTGTATTTACATAGATGTTAATGAAATTTATTTTTTATTTTTTGTATTATCTTCGTTAAGTTAAACAGTATTTTCATTTGTTCATTTGTACTTTCAATCATTTCATGAAACAATATATATTTAACTATGAAAAATAATTTTTTTTAAGGGAAAACGAAAAGTTCAACTAGTTATCGATGTTTTAAGCTATTGTCAGTGACTAATGCAATAATTATTAAACGCCATTTTAGTTAAATATTATTATTCTTATATCAATCGAGTCCTAACCTTTAAACTAAAGTTGATTTAAATTGTAAAACTCTTACATACGCGTGGCCAGTCACGCGCATGTCGATGACGCGGAACCTTTTTTCCCAAGAGGTTTTTCCGAAGGTGAAATTTTCTTCCTCTTAAATAAACGTTCCTTTGCATTTCATTTGAAAAAACCCATTAATTCTCAAGTAGCTAAATATCATGTTGTATACAATTTTATTCTGTCGTGACTGAGTACGATTTCCCTTAGCTGACACCGATCACGTACAACCCGCAGATGATACGTTTGCTAGACCTACTTAGTATACCGGTATTTTAAATTATACACATTACTTTAATGATCGGTTAAATCCTGAGGTGTAATGTTTGTCCGCTCCACAACCTGGCATCAATCTTGCAGAATTATTAATTGAAATGGACTATTAGAGCTAGCAGGTGCAGCCAGCCTTGCAGGTATTGCAATCTGATGGCTCCAGGAAATGCTTCAAATCGGCCAGCTGTTGCAGTAGTCATTGTGGTGCAATGTATTCAACCGGCAAGGTCTCGATGACCGTCGCTGTATTATAAATAAACTTTTTTTGTTTAAATATATAAATAAAGAACTGAAAAAAGTGCAACAGATAACTTGTGCGATCTCTTCAAATTCTAGACTGTTTGGAATATCAGTAAGAAATCCAGGTCACCCAAAATTAATACTTACTAGTAACCTTACTTACTAGTAACCTACTCAAGTATATGGGAATTATTGTGGATAATTAAATGTGAAAACTTCAAGCCGCGTTCAACAAAAAAATAAATGCCCATCTTTATTTTTGTATCGCTCATATCCCCTGATGCCTTTATGCATTTTTATAATTTACCATACATCGATTTACTTTGTCTGTATCTTGTTTATTTAGCCCTGAAGAAGACCTGCAATGTGGGACGAAACGCTGAACCATTTTCATTCTCGTATATACAACCAAATATATATATATATATATATATATATATATATGTACCAACTAATACTTTTCAAGAAAGTTGGATTTCCCTTCATTTTCCCTACGTTTTATCATATTTTCATCTGAAAAAATCGAGGTTTTGGGATATAAATTTTGGAAATAAGCATAAAAATACGTTTTTGACTTACGAATCATTTAAAAAAAAATTTTCATTAAGGAAGTATTCCGAATTTCTGAACAGATGCATATCTGTTGGAGGTAAATCAAGTGAAGAAGATGGGTTCAGAAGTAGTTCGTAACCTTGCTCGTTTGGTTTCTTCATTCCCTGTCTTGAAAAATTAATTCTGGAACTGTCGAGTAAGAGGTGTATATGGGTTTTTTAAAAAAGTTTTTGTAGCATTATGTCAATATCCCTGCGGTGCGATGTGGATGTGATCAATGATACGATGATGGTTTCACATATGGGTAGAAAAATAATTCCTCCCATTGTCCACCATTGGTTTATCCAAACCTGTGTCCAATAATAAACAATAATCTTAATTATTAGGATAAAAAGAAAATAATCTTATTAAATTTAATAATCTTATCTTTAATAATTGAATAATATTAATTGACCTTGTAGAAGTCGAGATATTCATTTGTTACTTTTTTGGATACTTTGTTAGATAATTTTATATTTGGTACTTTAATTTTTTTTTGTTACTTTGTTGGATTTAAACAGCACCTCTTTGTTAATATATAATACCTCTTTGTCATTATATAATTCAATCCCCTCTGATTTTTATTTCTACAACTTACTACATATAAAATTATTCTATCAATATACTACATGTAGTGGTGTTCTGTGCCCTGTATTATTTTAATTTATTTGTATCTTGTATATCTGGCCCTGAAGAAGATCTGCAATGTGAGTCGAAACGTTGGCATTTTCTTCCTCTTATCTTTAATTAATTAATAAAACAGTCACATGATAGCAATCTCTAACATATTCTGCCTCACTGAATAGTCTCAATTTGCTTGGAAAAATTATTGGAAAAGTTTTGTTTTTATTAATCCTTATAGTTGAATAAATTCCGTTGTATGGTCATTGGTCTTTGTCCTTAAAATTGGATAATTATCTATATATCTATAACTTTCTTATTATTGGCATATTCCTCGTGGGCTAGATTAATTATTTCTGATTCCTTTTCCAAATTTATTATTATTATATTTATAGGTATTATTATTATATTTAATAAAATATCCCCAAGCTGGCTAATAGCCGAGAAGGATCGGAAACACTTCGATGATTGATGACTCGACTGACGAAAGCGGTGATAAAGTGTTATCAAACAAAGCAAACACTAAGTACCCAGGTTGCCTTTATCACTGGTATTGGCTGGTTTAGGGAAGGGGGATAGCTTCCTGCTACCTGTAATATAACTTGAGGCTATATCATCGATTATTACATATATATTTTTTATTTAATTTGTAGTAATGTTTGATTAATTTACACGAATTAAAAAAAATATACAAAACCTGTACCATTAAAGCCATGAAAGGTTGGGCTTGGATTCAGTACATGGTAGAGACTGTACTGTTTCTAGGACAACGGTTGTGCAGGTAGTTAATTTCTCCGAGATCACTCTGCACTACGAGGTATTTTCCCCAATTAATGGTACTCTATTTATGGAGACCGGGTGACCCCCTGGAGGGTCTGTGTATCTCCCAGTAACGATCCATAACTGTTAACCGACTAAATAATGTATCTTTCACAGCTGAATTTGAACCCCAGATCTCAAATGTAGCAGCTCAACACTTATTTACCTAGCTTTCCTTATTGGTTTACTTGGGACTTCTATGTACACTACCCAGGAACATTACTATGGCGATACATGAGATCTGGTGTTGTCATGTAACAGTATAGGTCCCTTCCGATTTACCTATGCAGTTTTATTTAATAAGTTTTTGTTGCTTTATGTCAATATCCCTGCAGTACGATGTGGATGTGATGGCTTCACCTTTGGATAGAAAGTATATATGAATTATTCCTGGCATTAACCACCACACAGAAACCAATAATTGTTTTAGATGCAGCCTTCCCCGAACGCCGCGGTAATGTTTCTCAAAGCTTGCACTGCCGAGTGTCCAAGTTGATACTCATTACAGAAACATTTCAAGAAAATCTCGGGTTTTCCACGGCCATATTTGGTGACATGCCATAAATAATGCTCATTTAATTGTAGTGATAGTAGATATTATAAAAAAAGTGATGATTAATAACAACTAATTACTTTCTGGTTCCGCTTTGTATTTTATAAATAATAAAAAGGGACATTCCATATGAAAAGACGTAATATGTCTTTCCCAGTCAGTTTTGAATCCTAAACCTTAAGCTCAGTTACTCATCGATGTACACACAGTGCTCACCCACACTCTTATCCCCATTCACGGTTCGTAGCCACTTTTAATAAACTTAGGTAGCCAAGTTTTTGAAGTGACTTATCTGAGCTTCTAACATTAAATAATGTTTATTAGCATAATATAATTTAATTAAATTCAGCTATTCCAGTGACTGTAACAATAACTTGTATCTGACTACCTGTTGTTGGTAGGGCAATTGAATGGGGAGGGATCTATATTGTAATATAACTGGTTAATATAACTGGTTCCTCATTGGCGACACTCCTCAGCTATTTCACCGTTCCGGGCAATTTAACAGTTCCATTTGAATTTGGAACGGTATCCATCCGGAATGGAGATTGGAACGAGAACACAATGGAGCGGAAGCGAGAGTCGAGGTAATTAGCCTAGGCCCGGGTCAATTAGATATTCAATAGCTGCCTAATTTGCAGTTCTATCTATGTCCATTGTCGTTCGCTTTCCGTGTCGGTGGCCATCGCGCTATTACCCGCGATTTTCATCGTCATCAAGTCGCGGGTTGTTCAATTCATCTATCTCTTCGTATCTGATCAGCTGTATTGTCTTCATTGAAACAGCAACATAACATCATTAATAGAAAGATCTGTTTTATTTCGAAAGAACTAAACGAATCGTCCAAAACCAACCCATAAAAGTTTTATGAGTTCAAACTCGGCCGGATTTTTTTCCGATCCCCTTGGATCGTCTGAATCGTAGATCGTCTAAACAAACTTAAAAGCTAACATGCAATTAATTAAGAAATATTATATACATTTATGCAACTCTTGTCCTGCACCGGGTGCATGTTAAGAGGGGGTTGAGGATATAAAATGGATTGAGCTTATTGGTTAAACAAGAATCTCGGTCCTGGTGATGGGTAAACCAAGTCTGGGGGAAGGCAGTAAAAGTGAGTGCAATGTTCAACGGTGGTTTCAGAGATTTCTGACTTGAGCCTTGAAGACATAGAAGACCGTGGAAGTATTCTGCCCTTGACAATGACGATCTTCTTCGAGCATTGATGGAAGAAAATCCGTGAAGAACTGTTCGAGAACTGGCAGGGAAACTTGAAGTCAGCAAATCAACCGTCGATGACTATCTCAAGGCTATTGGGAAGGTGAAAATTCTATATTATTTTCCGGACAAACCAATACTTTGTTACTTAATTAGGGAGAACTGTTTATTGGAGAGCCACCGTTTCGACCCACATTGCAGGTCTTCTTCCGGGCTCATAGTCGTATTCCTAAACAACTGTCAACTGACAAGTTGTCAATCCCATTGTTGTCAATCCTCGACACTAACAAAATATTGTTATTTTGTGATATAAAGGATTTATAAAATAAATTGAACATTCTTAAAGCAAGTGAGTAATAGTTTATGAAGATGCTGTCACACCCACAAAACGTCGACATTAGTATGTTATCAATAAAATAGAGCCAAAACTCAAAACGAAACATTAAAAAATTATCCATTTGCATTTTAATTAGTATGTTATGTTTTAAATAATTATTTTATTTAAAATATAAAAGGAATACTGTATCTAGTTACGATGTACAATAGGTATCCGAGAACTTTCAAATGCTCTTTAATCTAGCTTCAATGGACAAACAGGAAAAGGTATATTCACTAAATAAAAAAATTAAATGTATTGTTTTTATAGGTTTATTTTATAAATAAATAAAAAATTCGAGCTTGACAAAGGCTAAAAAAAAAGGCAGTTCCTTGATCCGTTGCTAGGCAACTCCGATAAAATATAGCATCTCTATAAGCTTTTTTATATAATAGATACATTTATAAGAAAGCTTTATTCATTCTGGATTTTTTTCAAATCCAAAAGTAATAAATTTCAATAAATATAAATTTAAATTTTTAATTGGGTTAAAAATGCATAGCATAAATAAAATAATGAATTATTTTGTTTTTTAAATGTTTATTTTATACAGACAAAAAATTATATACAGTTATAAGAAAAAACTGTCTAAATCTTATTTAGACATTTTAATTTTCACAATTGAAGGATGTTATTTATATTCGAAAACTGTTTTATATTTATGTTAAAGTAGTCAGTGGCACAGAATAAGTGACTTTGTAATTGTCAATTTTTAATTTTAAAATATTTATAATTTGACCGATCGAGCCCGAAAAAATACTAAAGGAAAAGTTGCTAGGCAACTCCGATAAATTATAGCGTCACTAAAAACTGTTTTATATAATAGAGAGGGAGCTGTGTGGCTTAGTGGTAGCGCACTGAGTTGCCGAAAATCCTGTTTCAATTCCCGCTGCCGGGAAGACTTTTGTTTAGTCTGTTATCAGCTGGAGATGGACTCTATGGGATCAAGGAGCCTCCTGGGGATAACCCAGCTTTTATAAATCACCTCCCTCCACAACCGTTGTCCATCAAACAGTACGGTCTCTGCCATGTACTGAACCCCAAACCCGTTCGCGGTTGTAGTGGTACAGGTTTTTTTTAAATATACAATAGAGAGATTATAAGAAAGCTTTATTAATTTGGATTTGATCCAGTAGCGACATCCTACTACTCCCGTTCGGTTTCTAGGCTAGATAAACACTCTAAGTGGATAAAATATAAATAGAACGGAAAGAAATAGCAATAAATATTATTAGGAATGCCTTCTCAGCCAAGACTTAGTTGTAAACAGTCTGATTGATACCTAGTAGATAGGATTATACAAACAGTTTGTGACTGTTTGGTCATTGCGGGCATCGCGTAGCCAAAATATCCTACAACAAAAGCACAGGGACCTAGATAGCTCTGAAAAAAGAAAGAAATATTTTTAACCCATTTCTTAAAGTGGAACGAGTTGTTTGGTGGCGCCATAGGCCAAATAAAATAGGCCTCCTAAATCTGTTAACAGTCCTGTGTGAATAATGCAGATGGCCGTGCCTTTTTAAAACTATTTCGGACTCCAATATTTCTCTTTATTGTACGGTCTGAAGCTTCAATCTCACGAAAAAGATGACACGCAGATAAAGATTATTTTTTTTAGTAAGATTCTTCTGAGACCTAAAAATATTATATCTTATAAGTCTTATATCTACTACATATACCACTACAACCCATGAAGGGTATCGGACTAGGTTTATGGTGGGCACTGTACTGTTTCTACGGTAACGGTGTAGCAGAAAGGTCATTTGTCCGAGATCACGCTTAATTAACCAGGTTTTCCTACAATTTGGGTACGGAACTTATAGAGGGTGAGTGAGCCCCAGGAGGCTCTGTAGATCCCAAAGGGGTAAATATATATCAGACGTCAGGGGGAGGGGGCAAGATGATCTAGTATTTAAAATCTCCGATGATCATAAAGAGACCAAAAATGGAGGGTCAAAAATACTAAATTTCAATTGTCTACGAATGACGACTTTTGAGTTATGCAGCGTTCGTATGTGAGCGTTCGGTGAAATATATGTCACGACGAAAATGATCAAAATCGATACATAAATGTTAAAAACAGATATTTCTATTGAAATCAAACGACCAAATTTTTGCGCGATTACACCACATCCTATGCTGCATACAAAGTTGTAAAAAAGATATGGCGTAAGATAAACTTTTGTCAGATGGCCAGTGTCAGAACTGAGTTTACGGGCCACTTGGAGTGTAGTAGTTAGAATAAAAACCTAATATGGATTTTTTAAAGGGACTGAAGAGATCCTTGGTTATGTCGTCCTTCGGAAAGGAAGGTAAAATGGATGCCCCCTAGCCTGTGGTGGGTTGCACTTAGACAGGTAAAATTTAGGACTCACTTTGTAGCATCGTTCTATTAGCCATAGTAACACTTGATGACGGTGAATAAGAAAACAAACAACTGAGTTCACGCTTTTTCCTTCTGACACAAATCTTCCATTATTACTACAGTATTATTTTTTGCTCCATTGTCCAAGGATTCACTATCTAGAACTTTATATCCTTGCATAGAAACCTCTTACAACAATGAAACTATTCTTAGAATTCTTACCGACTCATGATAATTATAGAAATTACATAAGAACCAAATAAATTATTGCTTTCATTGAGATTACTGTTATACGGATACATTTACTTGTTATCTGACATCGAAGGTGAGATAGTTACTGTACTGTTACTTATTGGATCGGAATCCATTCTTTGTGTAGATAATGACTCAGAACTGACTGATGGTTTATGTCCCTATTTCTGGACCTGATATAATGCTTTAGTAACTATTTATCAGAGATAAGAAATAAATGGGAAATGGAGGAATAATCTAACATGAAGAATCTTGAAGCGGGCGACAATGAACATTTCTTAGGTCTAAACATTAAAAAAGACGATGGAAATCTAATATAAATTTATAGGATGGAAATAGTTGGGGTTGCAGTCAAAAATAACACAACAAATAAGTTGAAACCTATTATATTTTATGTGTGCCGACGTTTCGACCTACTGTGTAGGTCATCTTCAGGGCCAATAGGAGTGGCTACTCGGTGCAGAAGGAAACTGGGCTACTGTAGATGACCTACACAGTAGGTCGAAACTTCCGAACACATAAAATATAATAGGTTTCCACTTATTTGTTGTGTAATTTTCGACTGCACCCCCAACTATTTCCATCCTACATTAGTACCTACCAGTCAACGAATTTCATTCCTACATAATATAAATTTAAATGTTAAAATACATCTTATTGATTATACAATTATTCGTTTACCTTCTTCATATAAAAAACATGTACCGCTACAACCTGTGGGCGGGTCTGGGGTCCAGTACATGTTAGAGATTGTACTGTTTCATGGACAACGGTTTGTGTCCTAGATCACGCTCAACCGCCAGATTCCCACCTTATTATGGGTATCTTAAGGCTGGGTGAGCCCCAGGTTGCTAGATCCCATTTGATCCCGGCTGCTAACATGATAAATAAAAGTCTTGCCGGCAGCGGGTTTAGAACCAGTAGTTTCGGCATATCACTGAGCCACTCCGAATAACATATTCATCTTACATCTTCATTTCAGACGCCTCGGAGGATTATCGGGATTTTAAGAGGAAGCTAAGTTTGAAACCAGTAAGTTTGAGGAGGGATAAGGTTTATTATGATAAGAGTGTTATCGGGTTCGGGCCAAATCAGCAACAAATGGGACATTGAGGTAATGGATGATTTTATTTGTAACAAAGTAAGGAACATTGAGGATTTTGGATCGTAAAGATTGGACAAAAGAGGAATTCATTGGATAAGTGGTGCTTCAAAACTCTACTCCTTAAGTCTCAATAGGTCTTGTAATAGTCATGTATAGAAGTTTTTTAATCATAGTGTTAAAAGAATAGTTCCATTGCTTGAAGTTCCTGAAATCCTGGTACTATATAAAAGCATGATCGTTAAACTGAATCTCTAATACAGAATCTGGCTTCCTTGAAGGTTTGAAATATAGTAAATTGTGTATTCATATTGTAAGATTTTTATCGAGTAATTAACACGGCATAGGCTCATGGTCCCCATTTCTATTTTTATACCGGGCTACCTCTTCTAAAACCTTAAGCACCAACTCCAGTAATATTTGCAGTATATTTTATTGATTAATATTGGTAAAAGTTTAATCATTAAGAAAAAAACCTTTGAAAAAACCCCATGCTTGTTAAACTTATTGAAAATTATTTTAGTTTCTCATTAAAGTGTGTTTTTTAAAACTATTTTTCGTTTCCTACTTTTTAGCTACAAAAGAGTGTTCTTTAGCTTTCTAAACTATTATTTTTTTGCTGAAAACTATACGAAACTCCTCAGTTGATCTTGCCTGTAGTCATATGCTTGTCACAAAAATTGAGCCACCTTTGCCTTAAGTTTTTAGGGAGCGGAGTGGCTCAGTGGTAGAGCACTCAGTTGTCATGCCGGAAATCCTGGTTCGAATCCCTCTGCGGGAAAGACATTTTATTTAGGCATTTTATTTAGTCTTTTTGCAGCCGGAGATGGATCATATAGGATCTAGGACCCTATTGGGGCTCACCCAGCCTCTATAAAATATTATAAAAATAGGGTACCCAAAATAAGGGTGGGGGGATCTGGCGGTTGAGCGTGACCTAGGACAAGTCACCTCCTTGCGGAACCGTTGTCCATGAAAAAGTACTGTCTCTAGCATGTACTGAAACCCAGGACCCGTTCACGGATTGTAGTGGTACATAATTTTTTTTTTTTTTACGCCTCAGGTTTTCGCATTATTTACTTGGCACTAGACACTACTTTGTCTTCAGATATTAAAATGTGCTAACCCTGAAGGTGAGGATGAGGATATGAGGAAGATGAGACGCAATTATGTGACTATTGTATCTTCCTCCGTCCTTGATAAGTGTGGGAAGTTTCAATATAATTCAATGTTTTGAAGTGACCGAAAATATGTCCTAAGTTTCCGTTACATACATTCTGGCGATGCTAATAAAAACCTGTTAAAAATGCTCCGTTCTCCAACTGCTAAATCCAAGGAAACCTCAGCATAAACAGAGACAAAAACTCTCGCAATTTTTTTCTTACTTGGAGACAGATGGCGAACCACGACCTTGTGACTGTTTAAGGAACACTTTGCCAAGGTCACATTGTCCCGCTTTAGTGCTATCAGTAAACAGGAAACCTGCTTCCGTTCGTATCCCTCAGTCGTTTTTAAATTTATTTTCTGTCGAATTCACTAATTAAGGAGAGAAAAAACGTTCATTAGTCTGTCTGACGGAATATTAAAAAAAAATCATTTTCTGTAATGTATTAACTAAGCTGCCAACTCATAGCCGCTTTTAAGCACCATCGAAATTTAATGATATTTGATCACATTAACGCAGACCAGATACATCAAAACATATCAATATCAATGTATATTATGTGTGATAATAATTATTCTGATGCCACCAATATCGCTGCTTGCAATCATCCATCCATGGATTACCACGCAATCCCAAACCTGTAACGCAGACCTCCACCTACGGTTTGGTCCTCCCTTCGGACGTTTACTTCTCGGCTCTGCGCTGATCTTTTTATAAATTCCTAAAATCGTAACTTATTATTATTATAATGCCGTTATTTTTTAAATCTATATTTATCGACTACTAACTCAGAAATTCCGCGTTGTGATCCTCTTATGTTGTCCAATGGACTCCCCCCCCACTCTTTCGCTCTCTCTCTCTCTCTCTCTCTCTCTCTCTATATATATATATATACACACATATATAACAAAATAGAGAAGTGACCAGTTTACTTTACCATGTAGTTTTTGGTAACGTTTTTTTTAAATTTATTTATTTATTGATATTTACAACTGTATTAAAGTAATACATCAAGTAAATGGGCTAAGGGATACATAATGACATGTGAAAATGACAAGTAGAGAAACTACCCACTGGTGGTACTCAAATCACAAGTTCAACTAAGAAGTCACAGGACCATCTTCTTTTCAGACGCCCGGAGGATTATCGGGAATTGAAGAGGAAGCTAGTTTTGAAACTAGAGGGTTCGAGTGGAAATGAAGTTTGTTATTAAAGGATAGATAGCGGGTTCGGGCCAAATCAGCAACATATGGGACATTAAGGTCTTTATGGATGATTTTATTCTTAACAAAATAAGGAGCATTAAGGATTTTACGAAGCATTTTGGATTGTAGGGATTGGATACGAGAGGAATTCGATGGCTTAGTGGAGCCCCAAAGCTCTACTCCGTAGGTCCAAATAGGTCGTATGATGGTCATGTAGATGAGTCTTTTGTAATTAATTGGGAGCTTTGAGCGTTTGTCTAGTAAGTGTTGAAGTAGCCTGAAACGTCGAACGGTTTCTTATCTTCTCAGTCTCGTATGAGGATTCCAGGTTAATCGTTTGTCAAGATGCAACCCTAAGTATCGGATCTGTTCTACAGGCACCAGTGGGATATTATTAAAGGATACTGAAGGGCACGAAGTCATTGGTTTACGACGTAAGGTAAAAGTGTTTTGATGCGATTTTTGAGGGTTTATTTTAATTCTCCAGTTTTGACACCATTCTTCAAGATCAGTGATATAGGATTGGAGACTTTGGGATGCAATAATTGGATTGGTGTTGACTGATAATACACATGTATCATCAGCATACGTGGTAAGGATAGTATTAGGATGAGTTGGGATGTCAGCTGTATAAAGGATTGGGCCAAGGATTACTACCTTGTACTTTTTTTTTTAAATTTATTATTTACTGTAAATTAAATGAATGGAGGAGGTATAAAGTGGAGGAGATGGACACCTCACTTTGTAGGAGTGTAGGGCACTAAGCTGCTAATCTGAAGGTCTCTGATTCCAGACCAGCTTTGATAATTATTTATCCTGATATCAACCGTGGAAGGATACACTGGGTTCTGTGGACCCTTCCATGGTTTATCTAGCATCTAAAAAATTGGTACCCGTTATTGTGGAAAAAAATATCAAATAAATCACCTTATTGCACAACTGTTAGCTTCAAAACGGTTTCTACTATTGGGTTATAGTGGGTGATATTGTGAGCTCTTATCTTTCGCAACCGTTTTACAGCCTGTTATTATTTACATTATTTATTTATATTATTATTTAAGGTTATTAATACTAGAAGTTCAAAATTATATAAAAACACGATAAAGATGGGGATAAATCGGAAGAAAGAGAGAAATAGGGAGGAATGAGGAGAGCGAGACAAGGTTGCGAGGTCTATATATAAAGATGAAACAAGTTGTTTACGAAGCTCGAGAATCGCTCGCTAATGTTTTCAACCAGTCCATGTCTTTCTATGACGGGGGCTCTTAACAGATCTGTTCCACTTGAGGCATTCGGAGCAAAATATCCATCATTTCCCTACATTTATCTGAATATTATTCCATACAGAAATGAAGAACGTCTGTACATTAGGTAATTCTCCTTACCATAAAAAATATGCTTGTTACGAAGGTTTGGTTTTATTACTTGACGTTTAGGATGTAATGAGTAGTAATTGGATTTTATTAGTTGACGTTTAGGATGTAATAAGTAATAATTGAATTTCATCAACGTAAATATATGACATATTAAACGTGTTTTACAAATGTGGGTACTTGTGTATTAGCCGTAACCCAGGGACTGTTGTCTGCCATTGTTTATAACCTTAAAATTGATTATTATAATATTGATAACACCTTATTCATAATATTGGAAATTGAAATAAACAAAATGTAATAATAAAATAATATTTCTAGACCTCTCCGTTCCTCTTCTTAAATAAATGCTTTCCCTGCACTTTCGACGAAAAAATCTACATTTGTATTCTTATAAGAATCCACTTGACATTTTTGGTAAGCCAACGTTTCGACCCACATTGCAGGTCTTCTTCAGGGTTAGTCGGATCGGACTGAGGTCTAGTGTCAACCCCGTGTCATGTTTCTAGCGTCAACCCCCGCCAATCAAAATAGCCCTGAAGAAGACCTGCAATTTGGGTCGAAACGTTGGCTTACAAATAAAAAGTTCTCCCCATATAAGAGAATTTTCTTGACCTCTACCCGGACCATTTTCTAGCTCATATTTCCACATAATTTATCTTTGGAATTATTCCGAGCATCTGGAAGTATTTCACAGCTTCTTATTTTAATGACGGCTATTCCCAAAGTGTTATTCTGTTCACTTTAAGTAGAAAATAACAACAGGAATTAGTTATAAAACACAAAATAAAATTTAATAAACAATGCTGAAATTTGAATAGACAATAAACAAAATCAACAAGACAAAAACACTAAAAACCAATAAAGGAAACAATTTAATAATACCCACACACAAATAATTCAAATGAGGTGAATGATAAGAAGGGATTGCACGAGATAATGAGGTAGGTTTTATGGGTACCAGCTAATACATAAGTACCTTGCATGGATTCAGTGGCACAAGTTATATATTATTTTATAACACAGCTAATAAAACATATTATGTTATTATATCATCCTTGAGCTAGAAGACCCTATTTCTCTCCCTCCTCAGCCTATCCTTTACCATCCCCTCAAGATGGTATCCGTCGAGATGTAGATTCCCCACTCCATCATCCACCCAATCCACTTTATAGCCACTTCAGTTTGATCTCC
This sequence comes from Troilus luridus, assembly GCA_964056705.1. NCBI lineage: Eukaryota > Metazoa > Arthropoda > Insecta > Hemiptera > Pentatomidae > Troilus > Troilus luridus. The sequence goes on from OZ057417.1 coordinate 15,563,993, forward strand.
TTCCGTACACAATCCAGATCCAGGGCCTATCTCTCTACTTCAATAATCCATTACCTTAAATAAACTGCCGTCTTCTCTGTCCTGAATCATCACTTACATCCTTGAGGAGCCCACCTCAGATGAATGCTGTGTGCTTTCTCGATAATTGTTCAGTAACTGGGGTTAGTGCAAAAATGATAAAATATTACAGAACACGATTAATTAATTAATACATCAATTTATTGGGAAGTATTAATGATGAATATGAAACCATATCCCCAAGTCTCTTAAACAGCTATAGATAACTCACTAGACAAAGTCAAATTAAAATATTTTCTGGATCAGTAAACGGTCCTGGTGGAGGTAAAAAAAAAAAATAATAGTTCCTTAAAAAGTGATAAACTATTTAATAGAAACGGGTGTTTTGACCAACGTTATAGTTTTTCGTCAAGGTTCGATGTCTAAAAGTATGTGAGTGATAAATAAATAAAAAATAAAATTTAAATAACTAGGTTTTTGTTCCTCCCGCGGATCTCATTACCGCGTAGGGGAGCGTCCCACGGGTGGCGGATGTGGGGATTGTAGGTAAAAATTCTCTGGAAGTTCCTCCCGGCTAAGTCCGATGGACTCGCTGTCCAACAATGAGGGCGGCCCCACAGGCTTGCTGGAGGGATGTGACTTAGGTTAGAAAGCCCTACTCACATTATTTTTTAGTTCACCAAATACCACTAATAGCCATGAATCCTTCTTGGTAAAACGCTCATTATCCGGAGGTAAACTAATCCCCCGTTATGGGCATGTAAAGTTGTTGGGCTTAGTAACAAACGAATTCTCTTCAAACCGACTGGGAAGCGTCTGAGGAGTAGACCGAGACGTAGGTGGGAGGATTGCGTTAGGAATGATCTAGCGGGTTTGAGTTTGGGTGGTGCTCCGTGGACGGAGGTTTGTAAACATATATTGGTGGTATCGGGATCGATCCTTCGGGTTCGTTAAGCCTTTTATTTATAAGTTTTTGTTACTTCCAAGATAAATAACCCAAGTACAGAAATGTATACTTAAAGTTCAGACTTGGTTGGATGCTCACTTCTGGGTTGGGTTTTGGCTCTTTTGAATAAAGTTATGTAGATTATTGGCATCGCTATCGAACGTTCTTGTTAAAAAAAACAAAACTATAACACTACAACCCATGAAATTCTAGAGTTCTGTTCACGGTACAGACTGTACTGTTTCTTGGACAATGGCATTGCAGGGTGGTGAGTTGTCCTAGATCACGGTCAACCACCAGATTTTTTCCCTTATTTTAGATACTCTCTTTATAGAGGTTTGGTGTGTCCCATAGAAGGGTCTTGGATCCCATAGAGCCCGTCTCCGCACGCTAATGGACTTAATAAAACCCACAAAATCTGCCAGCAAGCGGGATTTTTGTAAGACAAAAAAAAAGTTCATTTCGTGTGACTCAAAAAGTATATACTTTATTGCGTATTACCCCACTCAAATCATATTCCTAGTTTTTAAAAAATGATTACGATAAATTAATATTTTTTTACTTGTTCCATTTTGTTTTATATTTTCCACTCTTAGTAAGCAGCAAAATGGTAACAGGATAAATGAAATATTCACAGGCACAAAGAATAGCAGAACTGAATCAATGCTTCTTATCACATTGATAACTTATCACTGGTTAGCACACCTCACATCACATCAAACCAAGACATCTCAACCTCTTGTTAGTTTTTTATTTATTTATTTTTCCCTCCCATACTTTTGATCACTAACCTTCAACCTACTAAAGAAACTTTAAAGCGAGACGAAACTTAAGTTTCTAATAAATAGTTTCTTTATTTAAGGAATATTATAGGAGAATATTCTTCTCACTATTTTTTCGTTTATAATCTACAGAACCATATTAAATACTTCATCCACAGATTACTCTCTCAACAAAATACATAAATCAAATTGTCGTGTCACTTACGAATTTTGAAATCTTCAGATTGTCGAAAAATATCATAAATGTTTTTCTCTGTGAAGATAACAATGTTACTTGTATGTTACTACCAACAGCTTAGCCAAGATCCTCCAACTCTTCAAAGTGGGTTCCATATTAGTTGCGGGAATCGAACCCATTCCATCCGACCTCACTACTGTGGATAACAGGATAGCTTCCCTAGAACTATGAGGCTAGGGGCCGGTGACCTAGACTAGAAAGAGATAAGTGTTATCAATTCAAGTTGTAGGCAATCTTAGACAAGCGCTACGTCACCCAGAACCTTTGTTATTTACCACAAAAGATTAGCCATCATCTCCTCTTCCAGTCTTTCGTTGATGTTCGTTGCTCGCTGACTAGTGTCCGTTGTAATTACTCGTTCCCGAACGACACCTAACACACAGATAAGGTGAGAGTGATGATTTGTTATTTTTAATTGTTTTGATGAACATTCATAAAAAAAAAAGTGTGTTTTAATGACAAATTCACTGTCTCAAGAATACTAGTTATATATTTTGTGAGGAATTTCATGTATTTAGATAAACAGACCTGTTCTCAATTAATATAAAAAGTAAGTGGATAGATCGATTTTATAAATAAAAAGTCAGTCGTTAGGTTATTCATCTATGATTTTATTCAATTAATTATCATTACAAGATAATGCCTATCGCTGGTGCTGCTCCAGATGGGGAGTATCTGAATTATAACATTAGCTAGACGTGGGTAAAATATATTACAAAAAAATTGCTACTTTTTTATATATTAAATACATAGCAAAAATTCTATTATCATTTGCTAAAGTAATTTTTTTTTCAAATTTTCCATTTTATTTGTATCCAATCCTATTTTTGCTTTAATAAATATCAGATAATAGATATATTATACAATGACATTTCGTAGCAAAACAAGAATTAAAAAAACAAAACAAATAAATTATTAAAAAAATATTTGGTATAATGAAATTATTAAGATATTTATAATTTATTAAAATATGAAATACACAATAGAGGCCCTGTGTGAAAAGTACGTAATAACTAAAAAAAAAAGTATTTTCTTTTTTATTTTACTAAAATCAAAGATATTGTAAATAGGCCGTAAAAATAATAACTTCGATGAAGTAAAACGATTAGACATTCAAAAATATTTGGATAAGTAAATGCAACTGTTAAACTGTAAGAATGTCTGAGAGGAAAATTGTTGACTGGAAGATGTAATGTGGGATATAGTAGTCTGGGGGTGCAGTCTCAGACTATCTATATCCCACATTTAACAATGTCGTGTATTCACCTTTTTTTTGTGTTTATTTATATTTTTTATGGGATATTTGGGGTCGACGCTACTTAAAAATGGGTCCTGATAACTATGTAAAAAAAAAAGAAATTGAACGAGGTGAAATTCAAAAAAATAATTCATTTAAGTAGCGATAATATTTATTGACCCAGGTTATAGGTCTTCTTCAGGGCTTTGTAGCTACAAGTATGTGAGTGAAAAATAAATAAATAAATCGAAACAACTAAAGCTATGTAACGTCTGAACTGAAGAACCGAAGCGCACAACTGTTTTATTTTAGTTCGAATTAAATAGATTTCCAAGATTTGACTTACAGTTGAGTGGATTTATGTAGATTTTCGGTGTTGGCATCGGACATTCTGGTTTAAGAAAACTTAGAGTTAGCAAAATCATCACTTAAACATTCTTTTACCCAGGTCCTCTTCTGCTTGTTTCATATCTTAATAAATTATTAATCCTTAATAACTACATTTGATCTCATATGTATATAAAATCTTGTTAATATGTTATTTGATTTTTTTTTTAATTATGCTGGGTAACACTGTATAATATATCTTGTGTTTGTCTTTATTAAGTCGAAAATAGTATTGATTTAAAATTAAAAGTATAATTGTGCTATTATTTACTTTCATCATTACACCATTTTGTTAAACTTTACAACACAAAATAATTAATATTTTTTTTAATAGATTCAATAAAAAGAAATATGATTCCGTTATCACAGTGAGAAGAAAAATACTGTCGATAATTGAAGCTATGTGGGCTAAGAAATGATATTTTTGATTTGATCTGAGTCAAGTACTGGTTATATAAGAAGGGCCATATTGTTCTCACAGTTATCTGATAAGCATTTACTAAAAAATGTCACCAGTATTATTAATAATATCAAACGTCCTAATTAAATTTATGTTACATAACATAATTTCGTGTTTCGATAAAGTTTTATGTTATGAGTACATAGTTGTAATAAGCCGATACTTCATCGGACAGTTTTTTTCTTGGGAGTAGTTTATTCATGTTTTTGTTTTTCTAATGGATCAAAGCTCAAAAAAATCATTACCATCTTATTTTATTTTTAATATATTTACTATTCAAGTGCAACATTCATCTATTTATCAGCTATGCATCGACTGGGTGAACTCAGCAGGTATAGATTTGCTAAGCCTTTCAACGGTTTGGGAAAAAAATCCAGACTGTATTTTAACATTAATTGCCGAACTGTACAATTAATAGCGTTACTGTTATGCTACAATTAGTAGCTTAACGATTACTGTATTTTACAATTAATAGAGTTACTGGAGGCTATATCAATTCCTTATGAAACCATCTGTTAACTGTGAACCGTAAGTTTCTTATAGCCAGTACCGACAGTTTATTATTTAATGTTAATGGAGTATTGATCATAATCTGATAAGAGCCACGGATGGAGCCAGTGGGGTCTAGAGACTCTCCTAGGGCTCACTCAGCCTCTGTATAATGGGTAACCTTGATTGGAGAAATTTGGCGGTTAAGCAAGATTTCGTCCAAATCACCTCCTTCCACAAAACAAACTTTATGGTTTTGTCTAACAAAACGCTTGGAAACAGCTTTGCCCCAACCTTATACTGAATCAAATACCCTACACGGTATAGTAGTGATACAATTTATTTTTAATTGTAACATTTTCCCTGGATTAACCTCTTATGGAGATGGAAGGCGTATGGTTTGTAATTCAAGGCAAAATGTTCTTGTTTCAATCGATTCTCCCTTCCTTCAAACAGATTACACAGGTCTGCGATGAAAAATTGTAGCATATTTAACTAGTGGGTTTAACAGTATTTTTTGTGCTGATTACGGAAAAAATAGTGGAAAAATTTCATCACCCCTAGAGAAGCTACAAATTTCAGCGGAAGTTTTAGGGTCTAGACTTAAAGAAGGACATATGTTAGCCTCCGGTGTTTCATTTTCATGGTACCGATTTAGAGAACAGGAAATTGTCCCTTTTTTAGACTAGAGGGTGACCTGGTTTTCTGCAACAATGTACCTGGAATCATGGAAATGTTCAAAATCACGCATGAACCAGAGGAATGTAGGCTTTTTATCGATTCATCGAAAAGGAGTTTTGAAAGCTGTACTTCTTCACAATGGTAACCGATATGCTTCTGTGCCTGTTGGACATTCAGTACATTTAAAAGAATGCTACGAAAACCTTGAGTTTGTTCTTAATAAGCTCGGGTACTCTGACTATTTGTGGAGATATGAAAGTTATTTCCATGCTACAAGTTCAACAAAGTGGTTACACAAAGTTTCCGTGTTCCCTCTGTGATTGGGATAGCCGTGACAGGAAACAGCACTGTGTCAAGCAGACGTGCCCAATCAGGAAGACTCTTATTCCTTGAGTTAAAAACGTTGAAAGACAAAGTTTAGTGGATCCTAAAAATATCTTACTTCATATTTTATATCAAATTGGGACTAATGAAACAGAATGTAAAAGCATTAACCAAAGAAAGAGAGTGATTAAATTATCTTTGTGAACAGTTTCCTGGTATATCCGATGCTAAGCTGAAAGAGGGAGTCTTTGTTGGGCCTGAAATCAGAAAACTTTAAAAAGATGAAAGCTCTGTGACTAAAATGGAAATGGAAGAAAAAAATGCATGGAATTCATTTAAACTTGTAACAGGCTTTCTTGGAAACAAAAATGACCCAAACTACAAAAATTCGTTTGCTGAATTGCTACAAAACTACGAAATGTTGGGCTGCAACATTAGTGTCAAAGTTCATTTCCTTCACTCACATCTCGACTACTTTCCAGAAAATCTTCGGGCTGTAAGTGAGGAACAAGGAGAACGTTTCCATCAAGATACAAAAGAAATGGAGCCCAGATACCAAGGTCGATGGAATGACATGATGGCAGACTACTGTTGGATGTTAAAAAGGGAAAAATCACTAGAACACTCTCCTAACCGTAACTCTCCTAACTGTCGAAAAAGTACCAAAAGAAAAAGTTTTTCCCAAGACGTATAATAACTTTACAACACATGTGCATCACTTTCACTCATTTAAGCTAGGTTTCGTTGTTGTTTTATTTTGCTTTTTCGTTTTTTGTACTTTTTTCAAAAACTTCAACTTTTGTAGGCAAGCCTTACGTGATAGAAAAAAACAATCTCATTTTTTAAATCAGCGAGAAAAACTACATAAAGATCAGTTAACTAAATCAAAACAATTAAAAAAAAAAAGTTGTTTTTTTAGCAGACCTGTGCCATTATTCAACAAGATAGAGATAAAATTATAAAAAGTCTAGAGTTGAAAACAATAACTAACGGAAAAAACCCGATTACCCACCGAATTTTCTTTTTACCTATATTTAGGCAATTCTAGATCATTTCCAAAAGAATAATTAACTATGTTTTGAAGAAACGAGTTATATTGAATATGACAGATCAGTTGTCCAGCTCGTTCCCCATTAATTTGTTATTAAAAGAATAATATTTTTTTTCAATATTTTACTTTACTGAAAGTTCCCTTATAGTTATATAGTTAAGAGCTGATTACGGAAAAAATAGTGGAAAAATTCCACCACCCCTAGATAAGTCACAAATTTCAGTGGAAGTTTTAGGGTCTAGACTTAAAGAAACACATATGTTAGCCTCCGGCGTTTCATTTTCATGATACCGATTTAGAGAAAAGGAATTGGGGTGTTTTTTTTTACAGTTTTCTGCAACAATGTACCTGGAATCATGGAAATGTTCAAAATCAAAGCATGATGCAGAAGAATATGTGCTTCTCATCGATTCATCGATTTCATTTTTTTCCCTTATGGCTTATATAGTTAAGCCAAACCATTTTATGTAAAGAGGTTTTATTTACTTTAATTACAATCAAATTTAATTAACTCGAACATTTTTTGTTGTTTTCCCTATTTATTAGAAAACATCACAAACTTTAATTAACAGAAAACGTGAATTACCTGCTCTACTTCGGAAAACCGAATTTACGGATAGATATTTTCGCTACCGTCACCCAAGAGCTATTCTATCCATCAACGGGTAATTTTCATTTTAGTTCGGGTCCTTTATCATTATTTAATTATTTTATCATATTGCTAATATTACCGGAATTGTAGAGCTTTTGTTTGTTTATTTACGTCACTTTATGCTGCTATGGCTAATCGGACGATGGTACAATGGGAATCTTAAATTTTGCCTATCCAGGTATAATTAGGATAGAGGTCTTTAACTGACATCGTGCAGGCCCTTGATCCTTATTTTACATCGCCTCCAAAGGACGGCATCGCTAAGGATTTTTTACTCCCTAGCCACCGAGTTGCGAACCCGCGTTGTTCCGCATTATAGCTTATTTTGCTAACCACTATACTACAGGTGACTCCAAAAGTGCCAGTAATTTTAAATGAATCTATTTAAATAAGCAATAATTTCAATGTATTGAAATTTATAATAAAAATTTATTAGTCAATAGAACGACTGTAGGTTGCGCTAGTGCACCGACCTTTACTGATAAGGCCATAATGTTATATCGTACTTTTTTATATTGTGGTAATTTTTTATATTTCGATCCCTAATAAAATACAATCAGTATCTACTGACTGATATCTCTTTGTATCTCATTTTATCTAAAGGATTCATGATATAGGCTATCTTTGAACGTTGGAGTCGAAAAATATAAAAAATAAAATAAAACATTATATCTCACTAGACTTTACAACAGAAGCCAATTTATTACTCGTACGCCGATCTCATTTCTTCTGTCCCGGATACAGTTTTGGATTTAGCGAGCAAAAAACAACGAAGGAATTTTCAGTTGTTCACTGTTGAGGAAAAAACAATTTACGATCGTTCAAACTGAGAAGTTCGTAAACAATGGATGAAAAGAACGTTAAAATAAAAATGAGATAAAATTCGCAACAAGGCGGAAACATTCATATAAATACTTATAAGTTTATTTTTGCCTGGCATGGTTGTTTCCCAACTCCTCACACAACACTTGCAAAATAACTTGTTTGGGAAGCATCTCTATATATACTTAAAAATTCTTTATTTTTATCGATCATTCAGTAATAAAGATAAAAAAAAATATCAATAAGTCTATTCAAGAAAAAAGAATCCTTACATGAGAGAGTGCGTTCATATACGACCAAACTCTTGTAACTCGATTTTTAAATAAAGTTATCACATATATTAAAGTAAGGAACGCGGTAGCTGAGGATGTAGAGAGCTATGTTGCTATGCTGAGAGCTCCGGGTTAAAATCCTGCCCTGCTTTGGCACATACATTATTCATTCTGTTAACAGGGATGTTCAGATCCTCCTGGGCCTTATCAAATATAGTTAGTTTTCTTGTCTCTTATAGTTAATTTTCGACTGTTGGTAATGTTATTATGACAATGCGGTAGCTCATTGGGTGGAGTGGTGTGTGGCACATATATTATTTAGACAGGGCGCACATTGAAACGCAGTCCAAACGCAGGGTAGGGTAGGTTAGGCAGGGCATCGTAGCAAAAAGTTTTGTGATACTTTGGTTTGAACGAGCGAGCGTTAGTTGAAAGGCAGGGCAGGGCAGAACCTGCTTCACGCAGTGTTTGTGACATAGATTACTACAAATGTGTCAAGAAGATTTTGTTAAAATTTTGTATATTTCATATTATTTTGTATCAATACTATTTGCAAAGCACATAATATATTCATCAAATTATTCATAATATCACTATGGGAGAAAAATTAATTTAACTAGTTCGTCCACATAAAGTATTATACGATACTAGCCATGCTGACTATATGAAATTAAAATTAAAAAATGATTTGTGGGACAAAATTGCTGATCTCGAATTAAGTTCTTTTAGTTCGTCCATTTGTTCGTTCGACGACCGATTATATACAAAGATGGCAAGCTTTTTAACTGCTCTACTCTGCCCTGCCTAACCTACACTATCGTGCGTAGAATTGCCCCTCAATGTGCGCCCGGCCTAAATCTTTTAAGAGCTACGGATGGATTTTGTGGAATCTACAGACCCTCCAGCGTACTCTATGAAGGATAAAGTGGATACTCTAAATTGTTAGAAAACTTGGCGGTTCAGCGTGATCTTGGACGAACATTTAAATCCTGCTAAGCCATTGTTTTAGGAACAGTGATGTCTCTGCAATGTACTGAACCCAATTTCCTTCATGGAGTTATAGTTGTGCATTTTTTTTTCTCTTTTGTATTGTATTTTTTAGTAAAATAGTATATATTAGCACCCTAATATATGTTATATTATAATATATTAGTTATAATATATTACTCCCTACATTGGGGAAAAACCTGGCGGTTGAGAATACTCTCGAAAAATCGCCTCAAAATAACGTTTATTCAGGAAATCGTTCCCATAGAAACAGTAGTCTTTACCATGTACTGAACCCCAAGACCCTTCATGGGTTGTAGTGGTACAGTTTTTTTTTTTTTTAACTTAAAGAATAAACTTATAAAATACGAGTATGCGGTCCTAATAAGGATTTTTTCTCCAGTGGACTTTCTGTTCAACGTAAACACTACTTCATTTAAAATAACTATGAACTATGAATTTAAATTTCGCAGTTTAATGGGAAAATACAACTATTTCTAATTTTAACTTATATTGCTTTTTTTTCATATTGGTTCCCAACGGTTTCTTTTTAATCACACTACGCCTGCTGTATAGCTTCTATGGAACAAATGCTTGATTAATGTGAAGTGTGTATAATATTTTTATTCTGAAAGTAGACATTTCGGTATAAACTTGTGTGAGCCACCATCAGTGCTGATGCTAAATCAAAGAAAAAGACCAAATAAATGATTATCTTATTTTTATTAGTTATTTTCAGAATTTTATGATGAACAAGTTTGTCCCAAAACGTTGGCTTTTAGAATATAATAAATATATGCAACAAAATTATTCATAACCTGATTATATATTCAACCTAGTAATCATTGTCAAACATCGGATATACTTTCGCATGATTTCATTTTCTTTATTAGCAATTATTATAAATTATTAGCCCATAGCGATTTCGGTCCCTTATGCCAAACTTGTTAATAGTAATATTAATAAACTGAGATGCAGTGTAAAAAAATCCGGTGAGGTTGGCAGAGAAGTGTAAACATGTTGTGATGGAGCGGCCGTTCCACCGTAAGCCGACCCTATTCCATTATCTCTTAGGACTACTTGGAGCCAGCCATCTCTCTCACTCTCTCACACTTACTGTATCTCTCTCTCTCTCTCTCACACACACACACAAACTCTCTCTCACTAACACACATACACACTCTCTCCCTTTCATTTTCGAGAAGCTTATGATGCTTATTCATTTGGTAATTGTGGATGTAATATATTGAATTTCCTGCTTCTATCTATATTACATATTGAGTTAGTTACGAAACTCAACACTACTCTCAACGATGTAACTTAACAATGGTCTAAATTAATATGCCGAAGAACAGAGCTGTGCGTTGCAGAAGGCAACTATGAGAATTTAGCACTTATAAAATAAAGCGTTTCACTGCAAGGCATACTTTTATTTATGGGTTTAGTACAAATAGTAGTGGTTGATACTCTACTGTTTTTTGGACAACTGTTGTGCAGGGGGGTGATTAAGGGGCCTTTGAAGAGGCTGGGTGAGCCCCAGTAGGATCTCCTCATCCAACAGGTTACATTCCCGTATGTTAACAGCGACGGCCACTCGAGCTTACGATGCTCCTCGCTATATAAGAAACATACTTGTTGTTATATCCTCCCCATAGAGGCTACTTAAATACTCTTTTAGGTTTCCACGACCACTGTTTATACAAAATACTCCAGTGGTATCTTCTGGTTTAGACCGTGTCGCTAACTTTTTCGCCAACGTTTCGCCAGACATGCTGCTGACTTCTTTAGGGCAGAAAAGAGAAAGATACCACTGAAGTATTTTGTATACTTGTTTCTTTAGTCGAAATAAAATGCTCAGGTAATAACTTGAGATTATTAATACTTTGGTACGTGTATCCTTAAATTTATTTAAGTTTAGTCAAGCAATTTTGTATATCACGGGACTTTTCTGCCTTATTTCTCAAATTATATTTTGAGTTTTTGATCGTGGATGCCTAATTAAAAGTATTGATAAGTTTATATGAATACATTTAGCTTCCAATAATATAAAAATAACAATAGATATGTGTTATATGTAACCGCAAAACTCGAGAACGGCTCGACTAATTCGGCTAATTTTTTTTTATTATTTTTTTTAAGGCGAAAAGAAGGTTCTTATGGAGACAAAAACCGTAAAAATTACGAGGGAAACCTTCGGTGGCCGAAAAACCTTGAAATTTTCGGATTTATTTCAGTTTTTGGTCTATATTTCCTAATTGGTGCATTTTTGAAAAAAAAAACGTAGGTAGCCGTTTTTTAAGTAGATCAAATTTGCTACAATATATTATATTGTATCATATATCATATTTATATTATATAATATATATGTAACATCTCCATCATATATCTATAGCGTTATTTCTTCTTCCAGATATATATATTTCACCTTTTTTAAAGAGAATTTTACTAAATTATATTTATTCATTTCTGCTTTTTCTCATTGACCTTAAACGATTTATATATTTGATGATCTCTCTTTCTCTTTCTCAACAAGATTTTCTTTTTAATTGGTAATTAGTTCTATCTTTCTGTATAGTTCCTCGTTTGATCTCAAACATGTCTGGACATTAACCCATCTTCCTTAATACCCTGCGACATTTATAATATTGCTTTAATTTCAGGAAATTTATTGATTATCTTGGAACATATTTCTCCGTTTTTCCTCAGTAGCTCACTAGAGTATTTTACACTTGGCCATTTCTTGATAGCGCTAACAATGAAAGAGGACGGAACCCATAGGCCATCTGCCAGGTCCCGCATTCACAACAGCAAATAAATTCTAATGACACGGTTACAAATCGCTTCCTGCCCTTGTTCTACTTTAGCTGTTCATATTATGTTGTCGGTTCTAGCTATAATTTTAGTTATTTTGAATTATTATTAGTTATTTATCAAGTAATTATAACTCCAATAAGTAACAAAAACCTCCTTTATTTTTTGGCTTATTATCAAAAAATCTCTATTTTATGAGAAGAAATAATAGTGAGTTAATTAATCTTTTGGGGAGCGGAATCGTTCAGTGGTAGAGCGCCGGACTGTCGTGCCGAAGGTACTTGGTTCAAATTAAATCAAATGGAAGACTTTTATTTAATGTGTTAGTAGACGGAGATGGATCCTAATGGATTCATAAGATATATATGGTAGGGAAATCTGGGAGGTTAATCTAGGACAAATCACCTTCCTGCACAACCGTTGTCTTAGAAACAATACAGTATCTACTATGTACTGAACCCCAGACCTTTCACGAGTTGCAGTGGTATAATGATGTCGGTTCTAGCTATAATTTTAAAAAGAAACTTATAGATTAGAGATAAAGATATTAGAGATAAAGATGAGGATACATTATTGCCAATTGAAGAAGTAGCTAGGTTTGAAGCTAGTTGGTTTGAGTGGGAATAAAGATTGTCTTGAAAAGATTGATATTATATTCAAGCCAAATCAGCAACAAACAGCTCATGGAGATCATTAGAGATGACTTTATTCTTACTAGGTAAGGAGTATTGAGTATTTTACTAAGGGTTTTAAATTGTGAATATTGAATGCAATATTAATCCGATGACTTAGTATAAGCCTGAAAGCTCTGCTCAGTAAATCCTAGTGGGTCTTATAATAGTCAATATATGATTATATTGTAATTAATTGGTAGCTTAGAGCATTTCTCTAATAGTTGAAGTAGCCTGAAACGCCGAACAGGTTATAGAATAAATATTTTGCGGTTATTTTAAGACTATGGAGTGGAATGGCTTAGCAGTAGAGCATTGGGTTGCACTGCCGAAGGTCCTTGGTTCAAATCCCCCTCGCAGGCAGACTTTTAGTCAATATGTTAGTGCCCGGATTGATTCCTATACGGGCTCACCCAGCTTCTATGAAATGGGTATCCTAATTATGGGAAAACTGGTGGTTGAGCGTGATCTGGGATGAATTACCTCCCTACAAAACCGTTGTCTAAGAAGCTGTACAGTCTCTAGTACAGAACCCCAAACCCTTCATGGGTTGTAGTGGTGCTGGTTTAAAGATAAATTATTGTTCAAAACAATGTGCTCTCTTCCCACACTTTATCATATAATAAATATTATTTAATAAAGAAAGAAAGAAAGATTAAATATATTCCTTGTTCTTTGGCAATGTATCCGACCCCTTTGGCTGATTATCGAGTTGACTCCAGGCCAGTAGCATCTGTCTTCGTTGTTCCAGCTCGGACTACTGTCATATTGCTTCTAGTTTCCAGTTTCCTTGTAGCAATTGGCCGCTGTCCAGTTTGACGTGAACGGTCCAGTTTCGATCTAGTTTATTGCTTTTATTAATAGTTATTAATTTGTTTTCTGTTATATGATATGCCATTAATTTCTTTATATTGTCAGATGCCCATTCTATTCCTTCGGTCCTGTCTTGCCTTGTCCTCGTGAAAAATCTCATTCTGAAAGTGGCGAGTTTAATAATAAAGAGAAAAATTATTTTGGATCGTATGCCATGCGTGGCTAACGTTTATTATTATTACGGCGCTACAACCCAGTAACAGTCTTGGCATGAAATTCTCTATTTATATGGAATTTTAATTTAGAAAGATAAATATTACTAAAATTACTATTAGACAAATGACTTACATGGAACACTCATACCAGACTCAAAAGACAAGAACAGACGTTTGGCAATATTATGTTTCAATGCTTAAATTTGCTATAATATTTGAATAATAGTAATAATAAATTAGTATGAAAAGTGTATGTGTATGAATATATTAATTTGCTTAATTAGTTTTCAATTTTAATATTTATTATTATTATTATTAACCCGCACTACAACTCGGTTACAAGTCTTGGCTTCCTCCACCAGCCTCCTCCAATCCTCTGGATTAATTGGATTATTCAATTTTCAGAATTGTTCACTCGTTAAAAAATAATAAGGTTTTTGGTTATAGTTTTCATTAATTACTTTATTTATATTCCGTAAGTTATTTAATTATGAGCTGGAGTAACTGAGTGTGTAGATTGCTGAATCGCCAAGGGTTCGGCTACGAATAGACATTATAGGCTCTACAGACCCTCCTCAGGTTCACCCAGCTTTCATAAAGTTGTAAACCTAAATTGGGGGAAAACCCTGCGGTTGAGTACGATCATGGACAAATCACCTGCCTGACCAACCGTTGTTTGTAACACACTTCATGAGTTCTAGTGGGGCAGGCTTTTTTTTTTTTTAATATTAACAAGACCACCCGTTTGGATTCCGAGCATCCCACTCCACTATTCAGCAATGTCATCGTGTGGTGGATGTCTCCTCCGCGTTAGAACGTGGATCATGTTGTTCGGGCGTCTTTCTTGACGTGGAACAGGTTTTTGACCGAGTCAGGCATCCGGGCTTGCTCTACAAACTCGGTAAATTCCTACCCCATACATACTTTCTCATCCTTCAATCCTATCTCACAAATAGAACTTTCCAAGTAAACCATAATAATGTCCATTCATCCATCTTTTCCAAATCAACTGGTGTTCCTTCCTCAAGGTAGTATCTTTGGCCCAATCCTTTATACAGTTTATACAGCTGACATCCCAACTCATTCTAATACTATCCTTACCACGTATGCTGATGATACATGTGTATTATCAGTCAACGCCACCCAATTATTGCATCCCAAAGCCTCCAATCCCATATCACTGATCTTGAAGAATGGTGTCAAAACTGTAGAATTAAAATAAATTCTCAAAAATCGTATCAAATCACTTTTACCTTACGTCGTAAACCAATGACTTCCTGCCCTTCAGTATCCTTTAATAATATCCCACTGGTGCCTATAGAACAGAACCGATACTTAGGGTTGCATCTCGACAAACGATTAACCTGGAATCCTCATACTAGACTGAAAAGACACGAAACCGCTCGACGTTTAAGGCTACTTCAACACTTACTAGACAAACGCTCTAACCTCCCAATTAACTACAAAAGACTCATCTACATGACCATCATACGACCTGTTTGGACTTACGGAGTAGAGCTTTGTGGCTCCACTAAGCCATCGAATTCCTCTCGTATCCAATACCTACAATCCAAAATCCTTCGTAAAATCCTCAACGCTCCTTATTTTGTTTAGAATAAAGTCATCCATAAGGACCTTAATGTCCCATTTGTTGCTGATTTGACCCGAACCCGGTATCTATCCATTCATAACAAACTTCATTCCCACTCAAACCCTCTAGTTTCAAACCTAGATTCCTCTTCAATTCCCGATAATCCTCCGAGGCGTCTGAAAAGAAGATGGCCACGTGACCTTAGTTGAACTAGTGATTTGAGTACTACCAGTGGGTAGTTTCTCAACTTGGCACTAACTCATGTAATTATGTATCGCTTGGCCTATTTACTCGATGTATTATTGTAATACAGTCGTAAATATCAATAAATAAATAAAATAAAAAAATATTAACTATATTTTATTCATATTATATTATTTTACCCAAGACTGGAGAACTATAGAATTAAAAAAAAAAAAAAAATGATTAGTGATGAAAAACTGGCTTTTCGCGAATTCAACTTAGAACCTTGAAAATGTATTAAAGATTTTGGAATAAATTGGGTCATTATCTGTCACACATTATCTTATAGAACTTTTATATGTCTCTTTGTTTTAATGTTAACATTTTCAAATAAATCAACAATAAATGTATTCATTTTAAGCTAAATATGGATGTGGATTTATATGCATCAAAAACATAAAAAGTGAAATTTAGACTGAAAATTATAAAAAGGAAACATACAACGCACATATGTGAAACCTATCTAATTATGTTTAACCTGTGCTATGTATGTTAAACCTAGATGCCTTAATGTTTGTAAATAAATTATCCTATATTTCAAACCATAAAAAAAAAAAAGTCCAAACGAAAGATAATACGAATGCGAATTACGTCAAACATCATTGCGTACATATTTTTAATTGTTTAATCATTGCATAATTACTTAAAAAAGACCTCGGGAACGTTGGTCATACTTAAGTGGTACCAATAAAGGAATAAAATGATATACGAAAAAATTTCCACTAGTCATTTATGATACACTGTTTGAAATGTTTTTCTTTAAACATTTGTATTTCTGCAAGAACCCGGGCCTCCAACACCACAGCCGACCATCTCCGCGATCCTGTCCTCTCCTCCTCCAGTTTCGTACACCCAGTAGTTTCAGGTCCTCTTCGACATCATCCTGCCATCTGATTCGAGGGCGTCCTCTGCTTCGTTTACCGACAGGTTTCTCATTGAGCATTCTCCTCGCTATTCTGTGGTCCGGCATTCTTTCCATATGTCCCATCCATCTCAGTCCGACTTTCTTTATTAACGCCACCATGTTCGGCTCCCCATATAGCTCCACCAGCTCCTCATTCTTTCTTCTTCTCCATACACCATTTTCGGCCACTCCGCCCCAGATTCTTCTTAATATTTTTCTTTCCCATCTGTTTACCATAAGTTCAGATTTGTTGGTCAGGGGCCGTGTCTTGTACCCATACATGACTACCGCTCTCACTATGGTTTTGGACAGTTGAATTTGTATTCTTTTAGAGAGTGATTTAAATGAGATACTCTTTGTAGTGAGTAGTAACACCTATTTCCTGCTGATATTCTGACTTGTATTTCACTCTCTATTTTGTTATCAATTTTGACCACACTTCTTCAGGTACTTGAATTGGGTTACTGCTCTTAAACTGTGCTTTCTTAAACTCAATTTTCCATTTGCCTTCTTTTCCAATTTTGAGTTTTTCGTATTTACAGTTTTATCTTCATTCCCCTTAACATCCAGTTGAATGGCTGCCTCTTCAAAATCTTGGAATGTTCCTGATAATGCTGGTTGGGTTCTAGCAGTAATGGCGGCGTTATCCGCATATGCTAGATGTTGGGATAAGCGGTCGTATATAGTTCCTCACGGATTTGTTTTTACTGTTCGGATGGCTGCTTCAAGGACTAAATTAAAAGGAGAGGGGCTAGACGATTACCCTGTCTCAAGCCAATGTTTCTTCAAACTCTTCTGACAGCGCATTTCCTAGTTTCGACTGACAGTCTTAAATAGAGTCATTCTTGTTAGTCTGACTAATTCCTTGGGTATGCCCAGAATTATAATGACTTAAGTATTATTGATTGGATATATATATATAATTCTTCAGCACATGTGTATATTACTGATCTCTTCCAGCTGTATCTATGATGCGTCAGGCATTTTGATGATAGCTTTTTTGATATATTTTCATTAAAACGGACCAAATAAATACAATATACTTTAAAAAAATTATAGCGCTTAAACTTAATAATATTATATTGATAGTATACAATCTCTTGATACTATAAAATTAATATATTAATAACTTTATATAACGTTTATTGGGTCCGCTAGTTATTGTGTAAATATTTGTAATTGTTGAATTATTTGTACACTAAAAACACCTTGAAATTGTGAGAATACCCCGAGATGTTGATCTATACGTCGGAGCTACCAACAATGAAATATAATGATATACGATAAAAACTTCCACATGCTGTATATGTTACATTCTTAGAAACGTTTTTCCATAAATATTTGTTTTTCCTGGTATATCAAATAAAATAGTGGAGAAGCTATACAGATCAATTTGTCTGGCGTATTTACTTCCTTGTAGACAGTATTCTATTGTAATCGAGAAAATTTTCGATATTCAGATTTCAATGGAATCATCTATTTATATTTTTCATTACCAATTATATATTTAATACATCTTAGAGTTCGAGAATGGTTTAGATTCACAATTTGGTCCGAATGTTTTTTCAATTAATTTATTTTCCTAAACGTTTGAGCAGTACAAAGTCTATCGGGTCCACTGTCTTTTTATATATGTATATATAATTTTTCTGCTCGTATGTTTGTCACCGAATTTCTCCAAAACAAGCAGTGCTGCTATCTGTGTATTCAATTTTTTAAAGATATTTTTATAATTTCAGTTGGGGCTGGAAAAAATATACCAGCCATGAAATGACTTGAGTTTTTTCTTTCTTTCTATTGATTATAACAGTTTTAAATATATACTCAACGCATTTAAGCTTATAAGAGTATAAAGATATACTCATACGTAATTGATAGGTCAATTAGTGATAAGTGTGCGCGTAATGGCATCATAATCATATGTGTTAAAAAAATTCATTAAAATATTTTTTTTTAACATTTATTTTCTATGGTCTAAATAATAACAATTCATTAAGAACTTTGGTATAAGTTCCGCAGGTTGTCGCTTCGAGTTAAGTCACTTCATGTTTTCACTTTTCATTATTTTCCTTTTTAATATTCTCCGAAATAAAAAATATTGTGAGTTTTAGTTTTAGAAAAAAAAGTATTAGTTATAAGAAATCTGTAATTTCGGTAATAATATTATCTATAAATGAATGTTTCAACAAACATTCCGAACTATAGATGATGATATAATATATCTAGTTTGTCTGACTCGGTTCTTTAATCGATATACAGTCAGTAATAGTTGCTGTATACTGTCAATAATAAAATTATTAATACATTAGTGGAAAAATTCCAACTAAAAACCTTAAGTCTCCAAACTAAAACAGGAAATTAAAAATACCTGTCCAATATTTCGCCTATTCAGGCATCCTCAGGGCAGAAAGAGAATAATAGCAAACCAAAAGATGAATAATGCACCCAAAAACACACACATCCCACCACCTCCAAGGCTCAAATGCAACTACTGATTCATAGGGAAGGTTACTAGATTCCCAGCTGGCTAAGGTTAGATAAAAACAGCTGATAAATACACCAGATTTGAAACATCAATATACATTCACCAAACCAAAAAAAAACCCAACAGGAAATCAAAATAAAATAAATAATAGTAACAAACAACACAAGAATAGAAGACAAAAAACTATATGAAAAAATGAAAGTAAAAGTGCAAGAAACAAGAGATTTTGAGAGCTGTTTTACTATTATTCATCTTTTGGTTTGCTATTATTCTTTCTGTCCTGAGGATGCCTGAATAGGCGAAATATTGGACAGGTATTTTTAATTTCCTGTTTTAGTTTGGAGACTTAAGGTTTTTAGTTGGAATTTTTCCACTAATGTATTAACATTTATTTGATGTTTCTGTGGACCGTTCCCTTTTTCAATATATATTTTGTGGAATAACCATAAGTCCACTGGTTTTTTATAAATTCTCTTTTTTCTTGCACTTTTACTTTCATTTTTTCATATAGTTTTTTGTCTTCTATTCTTGTGTTGTTTGTTACTATTATTTATTTTATTTTGTTTTCCTGTAGGGTTTTTTGGAGTTTGGTGAATTTATATTGATGTTTCAAATCTGGTGTATTTATCAGCTGTTTTTATCTAACCTTAGCCAGCTGGGAATCTAGTAACCTTCCCTATGAATCAGCAGTTGCATTTGAGCCTTAGAGGTGGTGGGATGTGTGTGTTTTTGGGTGCATTATTCATCTTTTGGTTTGCTATTATTCTCTTTCTGCCCTGAGGATACCTGAATAGGCGAAATATTGGACAGGTATTTTTAATTTCCTGTTTTTGTTTGGAGACTTAAGGTTTTTAGTTGGAATTTTTCCGCTAATGTATTAACATTTATTTGATGTCTCTGTTGACCGTTCCCTTTTTCAATAAAATTATTCTTATATTTCAGAACATTAAAATGGGAACAAATGAAAAGTTAAAATTTGTGACTAACGTGGAAGCGAAAACCTGCGCACTCAATACCATTTTTTTTTTCTTTTAAATAAGTCGTATTTAGTTTCACAGGTTGAATTATTACATGAATTTACAAAAAGTTTATAAAATTAATTCTTCTAAAACACTGCAGGCCCCTGGTCACATTCGATTCCGTGGACATGCGGAGAGTAGTATAGTATTAATTAATTGTTTTTAATTGTAAATTAAATCCTCTTTTAGGTTTCCACGGCCACTATTTATACAAAATACTTCAGTAGAGAACGAGTATATAAGTGGTAATATTTCCTCTGTTCATTCTTATACCAATCCATTCACTCTCAACACCCTTCATATATCTACAGTCTCCTCCAATTCAAATCATCAGTTCAACACCATAAAACAAGATCCCGCCTTTCTGATCTCTGTATACGTTCACACAGAACTAAAGCATTCGAACGTTCCTTTCTCGCCCACTCCACCACAATGTGGAACTCAATCCCTCCTAATATCCGTCATACTCCCTCTCTATCATTATTCAAATCCTTGCTGTATCAACATCTATTAGCTTCCCAAAAGGATAGTCTCTAGGCAGGTTAGTCATTTGCTTAGAATACAATGTATATAATAATTCATTGTGTTATCTAGTTCTTTTAATTCTGCTCTTTGAAAAGCTGTAGGTACATCATGTAAACAAATTATTGAATGCTAGCTCATGCATTCAATTTCAAAAGCTATGGATTTATCTATTCTCTGTAACTGCTTAATATCCTGTCAAGATCTGTACTATTTATTTACTTACTATTATTTTTGTTTATATATTTCTTTTTAAATTGTTTTCTGTCATGTTTTCACGCTTTATGATTTGTAACCTTCTGGCCAGATAAATATTATGTTTTTTATTCCTGTTCATATCTGTTATTCTAAAGGGACTTTGTCCCAGAATAAAGTTACTTTTCTATTCTATTCTAATAGCGACACGGTCTAAACCAGAAGATACCACTGAAGTATTTTGTGTAAATTAAATCTTTTGTACGCTTATAATCTACAATCCGACACAAAAGAAGCCGTGTCTAGTTTCGGAGCGATATAGTAGCAATGGAAATTCTGTCTATATGTTGACGTGCCGGCAAGCACGCCTCACCATCAGCTATTCCCAAGAAGTTGCTAAGACATTATAAATTAGCAAATGAATTATTGATAACAGGCGATTATGACGGCCGATGCAACGCGGTAAACATCCCAGTGATAACTTGATGATAACGATATCCTTGGGTATGATTCCGTCAAGGGAGATGTTTCATCATAGTCTCTTCTGAGAAATGATCAATATCACTGCATTCAATTATTTTAAATACCTATAAATTATGAGAAATAATTTAAGACTTTGAATTTCCTTGTGTGGTAAAAAACAATAACAATCTAAGAAAAATGTAGTAATTATTAGTGGTATTAGGTCTTTTCACTTTTCTAATTTTCAAAGTTTAATTAGTGGACTTCTTTTGTTTACCATGCTTATGTTTACAAATTGTAATGATCTGGTGTTAATTTTCACTTTTTTGATAATATTTA
Organism: Troilus luridus; assembly: GCA_964056705.1. NCBI lineage: Eukaryota > Metazoa > Arthropoda > Insecta > Hemiptera > Pentatomidae > Troilus > Troilus luridus. Next base: position 15,585,609 of record OZ057417.1, read on the forward strand.
TTATCACTACAATTGAACAAACATTGTTTAGTATGCCATTAAATCTGACCATGGTAGCATGCTATTTTCTTGTAATGTTTTATGAGTTTAAACTTTGACAATCTGCACCTCAAGCTGCAAGAAACATTACTACCGCATTCTGGAAAGTATGTTGTACGAACGGAAGATTCAGCCATGCTAAAACCAAATATGTATAAAGATTTTTTTTTTTAGTATTTTAGGTACTGGAGACATTATCTATTAATTATTTTTTTAAGGAAGAAAATAGTTGGGGGTGCAGTCAAATAAAACACTAAATAAGTGGATACTTATTTAATTAAGTGCCTACGTTTCGACCCACTTTGTGGGTCATCTTCAGGGCTAAGAAAGAAAAACAGACAACATACAATGAATACAATAAAAACACATTGAGGACTAAGTATATGATAAATGAGAAAAACTATATATGTAGAGAGGCAGAAATTTAGAACAAAAGTGAGGGATATATATATGAATACAAAAAATTACAGAGAAAATGTACAGAACGGTGGTGATGCCAAAAAAAAAGGTTTTTTTTTTTTTTTTTTTTTTTTTTTTTTTTTTTTTTTTTTTTTTTTTTTTACATCATCCATTCAACCATTCCTCGCTTCTCATGAATTATTTTTTTAGTTATATAAGAGCATAACAACCAACTATGCCCAAGAAAGTGAGTTCGTCTTAAGATTAAAAAATAAATAAATAATTTAAATTAATTATAAGAATATATATTTCGGAGGAAATTATAGGAAACTTTCGGAGGGGATATGACGGTCCTGAGCTCGTACTGCGTCAGTAATTTATTGTATCGATTATCATAAATCGATTGAAAAGAACCTTTGAGGTTTCCGTTGTTCGTAAAATTGGTAATGTTTATACGGTGTCAGTTAACCTGTACCACTACAGCCCTTGAAGGGTCTGAGATTCAGTACATGGTAGACACTGTACTGTTTCTTGGACAACGGTTGTGCAGGAAGATAATTTGTCCTAGATCACGTTCAACTGCCAGATTTTCCCCAATTCTTTAGGTTACCCACTTTATAGAGGCCGGGTGAGCCCCAGGAGGCCCCAGGGCATGGCATGGCAGCGCTCTACTATTGAGCCACTCCTCTCCCCTATACGGGGTCAGATAGTAAATGTCAATAAATAATTCTTGTTAATCACAAATCATTATGATTTTATTAAAATATTCCTACAGTATTATAATGAATCGACAGCTCGTATTTTAATCTAGTAACATTTCTCTTTCCGAAACACCAATTCAGGTTTGTTTACAACATTTTTACACAACTATTTCAGCCCTGACTATCCAAGACATTAAAATTAATTAACGAAGACGATAAATCATCTTGAAGCATTGAGATAACAGTAAGAGAACTGGTCGAGTTAGCTTTCCTTGATATCTCCCCGATCTGGTTTGGTATCCGGCGATTGCACTTCGGACATCCCGAAGTTCTCACGCTGGGAACATTAAGTTATTTAGGTCGTGGGGAACAAGTAAATGACCAGATATTTGTAAGGTTTTTCGTTTTTAATTTCTGTTTATTCATTAATATTTACAACTTTACTATAATACAAAAAGTAAATAGAATGAATGATACGCAACATTATATAAAGGCAAGTAAGGAACCTACGCACTGGTAGTACTCAAATAACAAATTCAGCTTAAAAGGTCACGAGGCCATTTTCTTTTCAGACGCTTCAGAGAATTATCGGAAATTCAAGAGGTTTGAAACTATTGGGTTTGCGTTGGAATAAAGTTCGTCATTTGATTCGGGTCCGTGGCAAATCACTAACAAATGGTGCGTTAAGATCATTATGGATCGCATTATTCGTTACAAAGTAAGGAGTGTTGAGGATTTTACGAAGGATTTTGGATTGTTAGGATAGAATACGAGAGGAATTCGATGGCTTAATGGAGGACCAAAGCTCTACTCCTTAAGTCCAAATAGATCTTGTAATAGTCATGAATATGAGTCTTTTGTAATTAATAGTGAGATTAGAGCGTTTGTCTAGTAAATGTTGACGTAGCCTGAAACGGTTTGGAGACTACGGAGGGGTAATCTAAATAAAGTCAAATACATTAATGTATACAAATTTAAGTTCCAAATACATAGATCCTATTGGCATTATGTTACATCAGTATTCATTTAGGCATTTTGGACTCTAATATACCAATACATCTAACATACCTCCTACCGTCGAGAAATAATGGCATTCTTATCTTCATTTATTCGATTGCCAGCTCATTCCTTGACTTCGCCTCCAACCCAATAGTGTAATAAATAAAACCCAGGTTTAAAGGCATATATGTTTATATTTAGATATTTAATAATAACAACTTCTATGAATAAAATGATTATTTTTTCATCCGGGTAAAATCTCTAAAAAAGGAAATACTGAATTTTTAAATAAAAATTATGGTCTTATTTCGTCCTTTCACCCTCATATTCTGACGAGATACTCTTTTCTATATGTTTATAGTTATACCTTGTTGTACCTTTAGTGTTGAAATATTAAACATATAGAGTAATATAAAGTATCAACGGGTTTGGTAGTTAACTATTATAGAACATATTAGAAATATTTTAAAACATTGAAAAATATTTTCGGAAATAACATGAACGTGAAAAGTTAATTTTTTTTTGAATGAATGAAAATAGTTGACCTTGATGATGAAATATGTGGAAGAAAGTGGTCCGTGTAGAGGTCAATAAATTTCTCTTAAATATCAAGAAATATTTATTCAGTAGCCAACGTTTCGACCTACTTTGTAGGTCTTCTTCAGGGCTAAATATGCAAAATACAGACAATTGAAAATTAACGAATTTTTTAAAAATTGTTGAAAATTTTCAAATTAAAATTTGCATATTTAGCCCTGAAGAAGAGCTACAAAGTAGGTCGAAACGTTGGCTACTGAATAAATATTTCTTGATATTTAAGAGAAATTTATTGACCTCTACCCGGACCATTTTCTTCCACAGAAAAGTGAACTACTTTAGAAAAATATCATTTAGTATAAGTTCTACGAGATAATCGAGAGTTACGAAAAAATTCTAATGCTTAAGTTACTATTGTATGTGATAATTATTATGGTTTGGTTTATAAATTAAATTGTAAAAAAAAATGCATATTTGAAAACGTGATGCCAAAAAACCAAGCCCGTAGTAGATATTGATGGTCGTTGGAATGATCTGCTGGTACATGTTTTGTTTCTTTAATTTTAATAAATTTTGTTCCTCTGGTTAGCGTCTTGCTGAATTATTCTCTTTCTGTCTTGAAGGCGCCAGAAGATGTGAAATATTGACAGGTATTTTTGTTTCTTGTTTTTAGTTTAGAGACTTCAGGCTTATTGGTTGGAATTTTTCCACTTATGTATTTTAAGTTTCTTTTGAGATTTTGCTGGGGGCGGGGTAGCTCAGTGGTAGATCGCTGAGTTGAAGGTCCAAGGTTAAATCCTGCTGTGGCGTTTAATTTAGTTAACGGGATGGTTCCTGTGGGATCTGAAGACACTCCGGGCCACACCCAGCCCCTGTAAAGAAACCTGGTGGTTGAATGTTATTTAGGACAAATCACCTGCACAACCGTTATAGTAAAAAGTATTACGTACTGAACCCAAGGCCCTTAATGGTTATAGTGTTATAGGTTTTTTTTTTTTTTAATCTTTTGCTCTCCTATGTTAATTTATTCTCTAAAGTTTAACCTAAGCTTAAATTGTTTTTCTAAGAATAACATTTTTGAATGGAGTGAGCTAAACATCACATCTGCTAATGTGCCTCCCCCTAAATTATTCGCTATTTAAAGGATGCCCGAAGGTGTGTTTCCGCCTACACCCTCCCCCCTATCAAAGACCGGAAGCCGACTGGTTGTTAATCCGATCCAGGAGTTGCAAAGCCATTCGGATCGCTCTCAGAGCTCTCTCCACACTCCCCTTCAATCATATTATCCCCAGCAGCTGTTTAAGAAATTTACGAGGCAGTATCTGCTCGGCAGCTGACGGTGGGGTAGGTTTACGGCCGGACCTCCAATCTCGGGGTAGCCCGGGAGATCATTAAAGGGGTCCTTACTCTTCTCTTTGAAAGGCCGTTCCCCAACTGACATTAGTCCGGGAGGATCAATAGTGCACCATGAGACGCTAGCAATATATGCGACATTTTTATCTAATAGTTTATTATATAATTTAATCCTAAAATGTGTTATTAGTATAAAGTTGGTTCAGGAAAGAGATAATTGGTTCAGCATAAGCAGGATTCTCAAAAAACATAGCGGTAAAAGAGAGAAAGATTGTGATGATGATGATGATTATGATTATGATCTAATTAGAAAGGTGATACACGCCAAAATATGTTTGAATTTGTATCTGTGGAATCAATAAAACTAAATACTATTGGGTTGTTTCATATGAAATTTCAAATAAAAATTTATTAAGTAAAACAATATTATCAAAACATTTACTCTCATTTTTTATTCGTATTTCCCAACCTGTTATAACTTCCTAATGTAACACATCTCACATCACCAGTCTTAACAGAATCATCTATATAATAAAAATGAATCGCCATTTCCTTGCTTCCCATTGAATCCCATATTTTTGCTAAGGCGCAAAGAAGGTTCTCATGAATAGGAAAACAGTAAACATTTCGAGGGAAACCTTCGGTGCCCGAAAAATCTTGAAATATTCGGAGTTATTTTAGTTTTTGGGCTGTATCTCCTAATCGGTGCATTTTTGAAAAAAAAACATTGGTAACCATTTTTAAAGTAGACTACATTTGCTACAATTTGAGCTGAACTCCAGCTCTCTATGTCTAATAGATTCCGAGTTCGGTCCCTATCATATAATAAATAACTGGAATCTTAGCTATCTTCTATCTAAATAATTAAAACAACACTTCTTATTCCACACAACCCACTCTGCTCCCAGCTGTCAAACATTTGACGTCAGTTAAAGCAAAACAATGGCGCTTTAGTTGTTAGTAAAAGTTTATTAGGGTTCAGTCCCTATCATATAATAAAATTCATTAACAAAATCAATTGATTTCATTGTTTAAAACCACACTGGTTCTTATGCCATATGGTAATTATAAAATGTTAATCAGAACTGATAAAATTACTGTAGGAAAACATGCGAGATGTTTCAATACACCAACAATCGATGAAGCCCTTTGTTGACAGCTAGTCAATCATAAATATCAACCTCACACCTATTTAATACTAACAGTTAGGTTTGTCCTGATGATGCCTGAATTGGCCAAATGTTGACTATTTAGTTAGGTAGAATTCATTATTTAAATATTTCTTACTTATTCTATTTTGTCGTTTCAAAAGATATGCCCATTAAAAAAAAATTAGTTAAACAACTTTTTGAAATCTAAACATTTTTATTCGAAATAATTACCCTGATTTTCAAAACTTTTTTTCCCAAGTTCTATCAAATTATCAATCCCATAACTGGAAAAAATCAGGGTTTTGTCATTAAATAAAGTGTGAAAATGCGTTTTTGATTTGAGAATCATTTTCAAAAACATTAATCTTAAGGAAGTTGTCCGATATTTTGAACGGATGGAAATCCGTTGGGTGTAAGAATGACGATAAGGTGGGTGTGGAGGACTTCCTAACCCAGCTTATGAGGTCTAAGTCCCTTCCATTTAACCAATATAGGATGTTGACTTGTTTTATTGCAATATGTCAATTCGATAGTTCCCACCTCTGGGTAGAAAGGAGAAATGAATTATTCCTACGATTGACCACCACACAGACCCCAATAATTTTTTTTTAGTATTAATATTTCTCAAACCAAAGGCAAATGGTCTGTTCGTTACAACACCTTTCCCCGCATATAGTGGTCATGTTTCTTGAAGCTTGGGCTGCCGAGTGTCCGAAATTTATATTGGTCATTGAAATTAAAAACGAATCTCACTTAATAAAAGTGAAATGTGGGACATTTGACCGAATGTATCCTTCCTTTTTATCTTCGGATGAATTCGCGGTTGAGCGAGATCTCGGAAAAATCACTTCTTTGCATAATCGTCGTCCTTGAAATAGTAAAGGCAGACATGTACGGAACTCAAGACCGTTCATGGGTTGGAGTGGTAAAGGTTTTCTTTCCTATTTTTAATTTATTTCGATCGGTTTCTAATAAATTGTAGAAATTATTTCTTTTTTACTTCTACCCAGGCCATTTTCTTCCGCTACAAAATGTATACAGTTAGCTCACACGTAATCAAGCAATATTAATACATATGCAAGGACCTTCGTAGAGAGAAAGAAGTGAGGTTTTAATCGCTCTTAACAACTTTGGATAGCTTTATAGAAAGTATTCTACCATTGTGAAGCTTGTTTTATTCGCTCAACTGCCCGGAATGAAAACTAACTTACGACATTCCCTAACGGAAAGTGAGATAGATAAATATATCTACATTATATTTCTCACAAGGGGGGACCACCCCTAATTATCATAGCTACAAATTATATTTAAGAGCAATGCACGAAGTTTCCCTCCGTTATACCCTTCCGCATTAAACTAAAATGTGACTTGTGTTCCGGGTCATTGTAAACATGACCAAAAGGGTTGGTAACGGCCTCGACATTGTCAGATGTTGGAGTGCAGCTCTTAGGCAGGATGGTCGTCCTGTCGAGGGTCATTTGCAAGCGAACTTAGCGGAGGGGCTTTGTGACAATGGGAAGCTTAGTGCAGAGAATTCGCAAGGGGAAATCCAAAGGGTTCACTTCATGCTATCAAGCATCAACTCTTTGAAGGTATTCGCAATAATAAGGCTTCCAAGATCATGGCGAAGTCAAAAAAAAATTTTTTTTTAGGAATATTGCAAAGTACAAAATTAACTACAGTTTCCGGTTTTGTTAAATATGTTTCATAATGGTTATAGGTAAAATATTACAAAGAAAAGGAATACCCTATTCTCTGAGATACTTTGTTTCCTAGTAAATGTAATTAAACAGTACAAATTATATTAGCACATGGTAATGAGTAGACAATTTATTTTGTTCCAAACATGATCTTTGTCATAAATTAATTTAGTTAATTCAATTAATGTATGCTTCAGTGAGATTTTTCGTTTTGTCCCATCTCCAAATTGTAGAATACACGACCATATCTTAGACTATATAATTTTAACGTGTCTTAAGCACTGGCATTCAAATTCATTCGTCTGTTTACTACGTCTGCTTTGAAGGGACACAACCTAGATAGTTATGACTAAATATATGAAGGAATAAGCGAGAATGTTTTATCGAATTTATTTCAATAGATTTAAACTTAATTATATAAAATAAAATTTATTAATTATTATAAAAATAATGAACTGGGTAGTACAATGAATGTAGCGCTAAGTTACTGTACCCAGAATAGAAATTGAAAGTTGTAGAAAAATTTATAGTTTTGCCATCAACCGAGGATCAATGTTTTGGGGCTCACTCAGTATAAATTACGTATCGGTGTTCCCCTGGTGATTGTGCTCTCATCTCAGCCAAATTACCTCATTGCACGACCGTTTTTATTATATTTTTGGTTCACTATATACACGAACACCCAATTCACTGGAAAAAAATAGGCAATATCGTTGGAACAAAAGCTTTTGAGAGCGGCAACTTTGTCAGTAAGTTTTATAATTATTTTTATTAATCCTTCTTTGGTTATTTTTTAATAAACATTTTCGTTATGTTTTCAATAACCGAACGATATGTTAAGGGAATTTAACCAGCCTCTGTAATGTGGCCTTAAACTAAAACGGCTGTTGAGCGTCAACTCAGTGAAATTAGTTCCTTTAGTAACCGTTCCTTTAGTAACCTTTAGTAACCGCTAAGAAACAGTAGTATCTTAACATGTATTGAATCCGAGAACCTTCATGATCTATAGAGGTTCAGATTGTTTATTATATTATAATATATGATTAATGGTGAGAAATAATCATTAAAATCCAGAATTTAATCACTGAAATATTTTATAAAGCATATTCATTAAAAGATTTTTAATGGAGTAATTAAGATCAACCATTAAGATTGATTTTATTTCTAAACGAAAAGAAATAAAATATTTGAAATTATAGATATTAAAACTACAAAATTTAAATAATACATAATATGATTATGAAATAATAAAAGTTTTTAGACACATTATATCAACATTGAAGCCTTTCTGTCTAGACGATGGAAAATTAAATCGAAAGCTACTTTAAATACTAATTATCTAAATTAGAAAGAACCGCTCCTGGTTTAAACAGGTTTCTAGTTCCGAAGGATAACTGCTACTTTTCATCCTTTTAAATAACTCTCATTGAATTTCAGGGTTTTTTTCTCTTTCTCTAAACTCTAATAACCGAGCTCTTGGTTTTAATGGATTCGAGTTCTAATATCTAACAACGCATGCTCGTGTAACTTACTAGTAACTTGTTAATCCAATTATTTGTATTAATTTAATTTGTTCAACTTTTTTATCTTTAAACGAAACAAGTGTAAAAAATAAAAATAAAACAATCCTGAGAGAATCGCAAGGGCGATGGTTTTCTATTGGAGAGGTTTGCAATATCGGCCTCGAGCCTTTGGGTTCGCTAATCAAATTATTATTAATATAATAAACTTTTTTTTTCTTAACATTTTTAATGCAAATAACCAACACAAGCAAGAATTATTGCAAATGAAGTGCTGCTCAATAGCTGAACATTTTTCTTGTTACATTATCATACTAAACTATTCCTTTGATGGATTGAAATGGTCACCGATGCAGTCGAAGACAACACAAAATAAGTTAAACTTATTTTTTAATAGTGACAACGTTTCGGCCTATGGACAGTTGTGTGTCCACATTCGCCCTGAAGATCCTGCATCGTAAGTTTCATTTATTTTGTGTTATCTTCGACTGCATCCCTGACCAATTCAGTCCATCATTAGAATTATCCAGTCAACTATTTTCCACTTAAACTATTCCTTGTATAACTTTTTTTTAACGATTCTATAATTATGCAATATATTAAATAAAAGAAATATGTTTTTCATTTAATTTTAGTAATTGTGAAATATCTTTATCCTTAATGAATACTGGATTATAGCATTGTGTCACGTTTGAAGCATTGCCGAGTTTAGAGTTAATAAATACTTTTATAGATCATATATTGATAAATAAGATATTACAAATATTAAGAGTAATATACAGCAGGTAATATAAAGAAAATTGAAATAATATACGAGTACCTTAAAAATATATAAAATATACTTTGCATACATTACAAGTTATTTACATTTGATTTTAGTTAGTTTTGGAATAAATACCGGAACCTGGTTTCTAGATTTGGGTCTTTAACTCAGTAACACAACGCCTTACGTGCTGAGCCACCCCGCTCATCTAGTTAAATGGAAAGTTTTACGTTTAACGTCTCGTGCTTTGTTGAATCATGTAAGCTGATATCATGCTAAAACCCGATGCCATATGTTCCTTTTGCTATGTGACATCTATCATGGTCATTTGTCATTCGGAATCTGCAAGTGGAATACGGTTTATAACTCGTGACATGTTATCAAGTGACTTAACACTTTTAATTTCATTAAGAGTAAAACAAAAATAAACTGTTCAAGTTTGTCAATAATAGTAAGATTAAATGAAATATAATTATGGAAGAAAATAGTTGGGGGTGCAGTCAATTAAAACACTAAATAAGTGGATACTTATTTTAATTAAGTGCCGACGTTTCGACCCACTTTGTGGGTCATCTTCAGGGCTATATGACGCTCGCAGTAGCAAATATAATTATGTTTAAAAACATTTCTAATCTAAACTGGTAAAGGTGTTAAATAAAATTATTAATTTAGAAAGGTATTTTAAAATATTCCTATCCTTTCGAAGGGACATAAAATTGGGTCCCGAGCCTCGGATCTTTAACCTACGATGTCAGGTACTAGTTTAAGATCTCTATTCAAAATATACCTTGTGAGGCAAAAATTAGGACTCCCACTGTAGGATCTCGTCCGATTAGCCATAGCAGCATAAAGTATCGTCAAATGAATAAAAATACTAACAAAGCGTGATAAAAATAAAAAGTATGGTTCATTTATTTTAATTGCTCTATAACATCCAAGAGAAGCATCTGTATTAAATTTTAGTATATAATATATAATTATTATATATATTTGTATTATTAGTTAACGAAGGGAGAGTTAAGGATGAAGAAAGTGGTCCAAAGGGAAGCAGAAGGCTGGTCGGGAGGAGCTCAATCCAAACCGGTTATTACTGTCCGGTAACTCCGAGCTTTAGGGTCGACTCAGGCCCTCCGTCCCTTCTATAATACGCCACTGTTCTTGACCGAAATCCAATATTACGCTTCATTGAAAGGCGGCAATAAAAATAATTGAGTCATAAGGGGAAAATTGCTTGAGGGTGGTAAGGCTCTGAAGGGAAACTTTACGAGGACCATTTCTGCCTTTGAGTGGTAGATATGTTCGGACTATAACCATAAATATAACGATACTGTGCGAATACTGATAACCATGGGGGGGGGGGACTATTGGGTTGTAACATATAAAATGTCCGTTTTCAGAAGTAAGGTTTTTTAGTAAAAAAAAAAAAATTATGAAATCAAAATATTTGCCACAATTTTCTATACATTTTTCCTAACGTGTTAACAAATTTTCAATCCCAGACATGAAAAATTTACGGTTTTATTATGAAAAAAATTTGAATAAGAATTTTTGACTTGATCATCATTATCAAAAATTTTACAACTAAGAAAGTTATCCAAATTCGTTTTAAGTCAGTAAGTTGGTGTGGAAGGACTTCATCACGCAGATCGTTTAGTTTCTTCTCCTTCTGTCGTGAAACATGATGTCTAGCGTTGTCGTATAGATTCCTTCCGGTTAACCAATCCAGGTTGTTTTATTGATGATTTTTTGTTGCATTATGTCAAAATCCCTGCAGTACGATGTGGATATGATGATTTTACCTCTGGGTAGAAAGGATAAATGAATTATTAATGAACTAACACAAGTCACCTGCTGAAATTTTCTCAAACCTACAGCGAATGGTCCGTTCGTTGAAATAACCTTCCCCGAATGCGCTGGTAATGTTTCTTGAGCTTGCGCTGCTGAGTGTCAAAGTTTAAAAACCCATGAAACAAACATTACACAAAAATCGCTTTTTTCCATGATCATAATTGTTGAATTACTAAGAGACGTTACTTCAATTGTAATGGTTGTAAATATTATAAAAAATAAAACGATTAATAACAGCTTATTCCTATCTGTAAACATCAAAAATCTACTAATTCCTCTTTGACTACTAAAAATAATAAAAAATACATTTCATCTGAAACGTCCCAGTAATATTATTAAAAAAACAAAACAACATTAACTGAAGGAATGATAGCATTACAACATATTATAAAATACAGATTGTGCAAAGCCAATGCCGATATTTAAGGAATGCCACTAACTATTTATTCATTATTCATTAATAGTATGTTAACAGTAAATAAGGGTCACCTGTAGTGTTGTAGATTGCGTAACAACATTCTATAGTCATAGTTGTGGGTTCCCTTTTGATTTTATAGAGGAAGTAAAAATTCTATAGTTATACAATCCTTTGTAGGGGGCGTAAAAGGGAGGTCCCTGGTCTTTCGGTGTTAGGTACTACGTTAAAGATTCGTATCTTAAACATTAAAAAAAAAGATTAAAAAAAAAAAAATTCTAGAAAATCGCGTGATTCCATGATGGCATACTAAACAATGTTACTTCTATTATCATTGATAGTAAATATTATTAAAAAATAGAAAATTAATTACAATTCATTATAATCTACATAAGACTGAACATAAACATAGTAAACGTCTTAAGTCCACACTAATTCCACTATGAATTCTAGAAATAATAGAGGTCTGGGGTTCAGTACATGGTAAAGACTGTATTGTTTCATGTATAACGGTTCTGCAAGGAGGTGACTTGTCCTAGGCCACGCTCAACCGCCAGATTTTCCCCCTTATTTTGGGTACCCTATTTTTATAATATTTTATAGAGGCTGGGTGACTCCAGGAGGATCCTAGATTCTATATGATCCATCTCCGGCTGATAACAGACTAAATAAAAGTCTTGTCTGCAGCGGGATTTGAACTAGGATTTCCGGCATGGTAACTTATTGCTCTACCACTGAACCTCTCCGTTTCCCACATTTCATATGAAACAACGCAATAGTTAGTACTTCGCAAACCTCTGAGGGCTAAATCTAGGTCGCTTACTAAGGTTAATCTTGATTTTTTTTTTAATCTTGATCGTTTTTTTTTTTTTATGCTAACACAGCTGTCTATATATCACAAACCAGGCCCACTTTAATATTGAGATTGCAGTTAACAATTGAATATTTAATTATTAGTTAATTGAGGAAGTGGTATTCTACTGGAGCCTCGAGGTGTTAGAAGCCGCTCCACTGACTGCAGATGAGATCTAATCGGAACCAACACAAGAGAGTCTTCTGTTGTTACATATTCCGCTGTTGTACCAAGTCGAGCTACGGGGCTGAATTTTGACCCAAATAATTTGATCTTTCTTAAAGTCATTCAACAACAATCATTTTTAGAAACAGCATTAAAATTGACAGATTACAGTTTAAATTTTTTTATTACTCATTTTGATCAAAAAGTTTATACTTATTATAATTATAGAAAATGACTTATTTTGTTTATGCCAACGTTTCGGACTAATTTTTAAGCCATTATCGTGGGTGATTATAAAGCAAACTAGAATAACAATATAAATAGTGCAGTAGAAAAAAAAGAAAAGGATATAGTGAGATTAAAGAAGGGGAGGGGGGTTATAATACCAAAATTGAACATACCAGTGGGATGTAGTACAAATTTTACCAAAAGAAAGATTAACTGTACAAAATCTATGAAATCCGTTTTTTTGATACAATGTTTTTTTAAATGTTTTGAGGATGTCTTGAGAGGATCGGTTTTAACTACACAACATCCAATTTTTACGACACACTTTCCTTACTAGCCAAGGACACAAAGACCGTGACGTTACATAATATAAGTAAGTGCATTAAAATAGTGCATTGTATGCAGAAGCACAGGTTGCAGCGGAACTGTGTTGCAAGGGGTCAACGCCACCCAAATGGGTTACATCTGCGAGCCCAGTGTTTGTACGACATCTGCCTCTCCGTCTTATCTTCTGTCATCTTGAACAAGCCAGTGTATGAAAGTTTTTTAACGAGTTTATTCGCGTACGAAGGGGTCGGATAATACGAAGATTAAAAAAAAAAACAGTTTAAACAATATAAGAAGTTCCTGGGGTATAAGATTTTAAAAAAACCTGTACTATACAACCATGGATGGTACTCGTACTAGACGCAGTACATGGTTGGGACTGTACTGTTTCTGAGCCAAAGTAGGGAAGTGGTTTGGGTGAGATTACATTAAACCCTTCAGGTTTATTCCCAAATTCTGGTTGACTTGACCCAGACTGGATGAGCCGCCGGGGAATCAACCATGTGGCGCAGGTCGCGTTTCTGTCTGTATAGTAATAGCAGGGGCCGTAGTTTAAAGGGAATATGGAATATCTCAGTTCATACTCCCTTCAGTGCAGTTTCTCGGTCTTTTTTCTAGGCGCTCGCTGCGTTCCTCTGAACTGCCGCTGGTGACGAGATGGAGGTCATCTTAAAAGGGAATATCTTGGTGAGGTCAACTTTCTTCAAACGAACTTCTAGCCACATCTTTAACTAGAAGATCTGTCAGGAATCGTGGAATGGGTTCCTTCAGACTGGGATGAGAATATTTTTATCCTCTTTGCGTTCTCGTGCGCTGCGTCCTATTGGCACACTCAGTCTCTCGGACAACGCTCTGAGACATGCCAACCGCTTCTTCGATGCCAACTTGTCTTTGGTTTGCTCTTTCTTATGCGAACTTCGTATCCAATATGATGTCTTTATATGGTTAATGAAAATACAAATGAATTAAAATACGAGAAATGTTATAAACTATAATAACTAAAACATTTCACTTTGTCATTTTTTAAAATCCCTTAATTAAATGTTCTCCTAAGGCAATTTTTTTTCGCTTTTAGTTCTTTTTATTAGTAATTATATTATAATGTTTCACTTGAATTATTGACCTTTTTTTTCGATGTAATATTATTTGTAACGGTTGGAGATTAACTTTGTGGGATCTGGAGACCCTCCTGGGGTTCACTCATCCATTATGAAATTACTTGACTTAGTTGTTTATAAATATAAAAAAAATTATACAAATTTTAGGTATCATTACCTGTTATTATTTAACTATGTTTTCCATTCTTATTATGCCTCACCAGTTATTACATAATGTACCTTGCTCTTTAATTTTTCTTACTAGCTATTTCATAATTTATCTTACTCTCTGTGTTTTTTACTATCTTATTAATTCTCTACATAAATTATGTTATTCTTTCTTGGTACTGCAATGTTTTATATATAGTTATTTAGTGGTTCATTTCCTGTTCTGAAGATGGCCTACATGTTAGCCCGAAACGTTGGGATAATAAAATAAGTATCTCTTATCCTTGACTGACCCCCTGGCTAATTTAATCCATCATTACAATTATCTAGTCAAATACTTTCCACTTAAATATTTATATAGTAACTTTAGTTGGGGGGGGGGGGGCTAGCTGTGGAGCGTGAACTAAGACAAACACCTCCCTTTTCTTACAAACAGTTCAGTCTCTACCATGTACTATACTCAAGATCCTTCATGGGTTGTGGGATAGCTTCTTTTTTTGGTATTCTTGGTTTATTTTAATAGGTATTTTTCTAGCTAGAAACAGTTTTTTAAATACATTTATACAACTATGTTTTTCTTAAGTGACATGGTCACAGAATAAAGATTCTTTTCTGTTCATTTTTGTTTTGAATGATAATATTTACAAATTGTATTTTTTTTTTAAATATTAAAAAATTGAATCATTAATGTACGATTTCATTCTCTGACTTTTTACTAATCGAACATGATTCAATACAATTGTTATTCCTTAGACTAAGGTTTAGTAAAGCCAGAGGTAATTTTGTTGTACGCTGTGGGAATTAAAATGAGGCACAATAGGATAGGAGTTGGGTCAACAAGATAGCAGATAACATCCCTATCTGCTCTTAGGCGTGATGACCTTTATAAACATTACAATCCTATACAATGCACCTAATCAACAATGATTATAATAATCAATTAATATAATAACATATTATTATTATAATAAAGAGATGGCCTTACTTACCTGCGTGTACTTCTATGGGAAATCGCGTTGTGATTTTCTAGAATGTCAATAGCGTCCGGAGGTTTGAACAAGAAACGGTCTGGTTTGGGAAAAGACAAATAGGTCCTTGTGCGCCTGCTGACCCCCAACAGCCATAATCCCTGGATCTAGACCGATTTGTCACTGTTCTTGAATCTGAGTGTCCTTTGGTGATGGAGCTATGACCATACTACTGCTGTATCAAGGAAACCATGATTCGCATCAAGTTAAGGTTGGGGGACCCCCTCCAGAATATCTGTACTTCCACTAGAAATATATGTCTGCAAGATATTATTAAGTGGCTCAACCAACGATCTACATGATCTATAGTGTCATTAAAAAAAACAACATTTTTTTATACTATACCTTAATAACTTTACTAGATATTCAATTAGATTCTCCTAACGACTGACCTGTTCATGCACCAAACAACCACCACTCTTAACTACATATAAATTTTTACATTTAATTTAAACAATTATTAAAATTCAATCTATTTGTGTTTACATACCTATAACATTCTAGTTAATTATTTACATTTTATAAATATGTATAAATTACAAAAAATACATAAATGACTTATTGCTTAGGATGATGGCAGAACTAGTTATGGATCAACACTACGCCCTGGAGATACAGACGGAGATGATGGAGTTATTAAAGTTAGCTTCCTTGGACACTGCGATGAGGGGTCGAACTAGATCTGACGTGAGCAACAGTTTAGATTATTATATACATATTTCTATCTATAATAAACTTCCTTTACATGGGTACATGTTTAAACATATACGTGAGCAATATTATGACTATTGTATATACCATAAACATATATTTTGATTTTAAGTTTTCAATTTTATTTTTACAAATAGCACTAAAAGGAGCTTCTTTAGCAATTTAATTGACAAAATTATTTTGTCTTATTGTATGAAGAGTATTGTAATAAAATACATATACGATTATAGAATGGATGTTATATAAATGATTGGTTGCTGACATTAAATTGGAAAATAGGTTGGGTAGTTGTAAAGTATAGGGAATGGACGATTTTTTATATCATTTTATTTTTTGTTATTTTATTCTACGCGTGGAATATTTTTATGAAAAGTTAACATTTATTTTATTGGTCTAGTATCTAATTTATGTAGTCACAAAATAAATTATAAAATTGTATTTATTTAGTAAAAAAAACCCATGAGAAAATAAATTGGATGTGGAGGAGAGCATGGCAGCGAGGGGTATTAGAGAAGGAGACTGGCTGGAAGGACATCTACCTTTTAGATACAAAAAACAACCATGTTGTACAAAATTGTTTAATAAAAAAAAATTAATTTTATCCATTTTTACAATGACTTAAGCTATTATTGAAATAAGATTTTGTCTAGCATATTCAGCCCAAAAAAATGATGAGAGCATTGGTGAATTTAGGAGTTTACACAACGCGAAACGCGAAGCTTGGACCCGGTTATTTTTCAAATGATAGCGTCACGAAGATTGAGACGGGACTGAGTTACGAACAAATTCCTAAAAAGTTAATAAGCGATATGCCGACTTGTAAATCTGTGAGGGGTAGAACGAGACGTAGGTTGGAGGATTGCATTAAGAGTGAACTGAAGGATTTGGTTTTGGATAGTGGTCCGTGGACAGACGTTTGTAAGCAGAGATTGGTGGTATCGGCATACAGCCTTTTTATTTATTTATTTAATTATGTTAGTAATTACTGGAATATTAATGTATAATACACTATTATTTATATGTATATAGGGATCATATGGAAGTCTCTTCTTTCTGGATAAGAGATAATAGTTTATATAGATAATAGTTTTTATATACTGTTGAAAAAATATCTATCATATAATGTCTATAATATAAAAAAATTGTATAAATGTATTTTTTCAGTATTTTAGCGTCCTAGACCGGTCAAATTACATATATATAATAGTATATTAAATATATATATATATATGTATATATATATACCTATATTTAAAATATATATATATATATATATATATATATATATATATATATATATATATACCTATATTTAAAAATATATATATATATATTTTTTTTTTTTTTTCGAAATATACTTTTTAGTTTTATGACTATGTTTATCATTTATTTTTATTTATTGTTCTTTCGATGGTGATTATTTTTTAGTATTTTTATTTTGAAGAGAAAAGATTTGTCCTGGCCGGGATTCGAGCCCGGATCGTCTGCATCTCTAGTGCGGTGCTCTAATCAATGAGCTACCAGGGGTCGTAACCAAGTTCGACAAATGCATTCTCTTCACCGATCCTATATTCCCGTGTTCTCGCAATTTTTGCGATATATACATTTTATTTTCCCCTCAAAATAAAAATAATCACCATAAAAAGAACAATAAATAAAAATAAATTATAAATATAAAATTGACGTAAGTCAACATGATATAGGATACAAATTGCGAATACAAGGGGATATAGGATCGGTGAAGAGAATGGATCTATCTGACTTGGATACGACCCCTGGTAGCTCAGTGTTTAGAGCACTGCGTTAGAGATGCAGACGACCCGGGTTCGAATCCCGCCCAAGACCAATTTTTCTCTTCAAAATAAAAATATAATTAAGACTATCCTTAATTAGTATATTACATATTATAATCTTTATTTCAACATTAATTTGTGGCTAAATTAAAAGTTAAGAAAAGATTTTTTTCAACACATCACTTTTCACTCTTCTCTGAAATCTGTATGTAAATCTGAAAGCTGTGGACGCCAGTTACATTGTGTGTGACCTTTGATGTTGCGTTTAGCATAAAACCCTACCAAGCCCAAGATGGTGGGTTTGCAGGACTGCAGGTGGGAGTAAAATAATCTTGATTATACCGTTCTTCGGAAGGGACGTAATTTGGCGTTGGCGAGCCTGTGTGGTGTCTGGTTAAAGATCTCTATCCTGATTATTGTTGGATAAGCAAAAGGTAGGACTCTCACCTCCAATTAAACATAGCTGCATTAAGTGACGTAAAATAAATAGACAACTACGTCATTCACGTACTTGTTTAAATGAATACTCATGGTCATTCGTGTTTCGATTGTTTTACATACTTAGTCGCACGGTTCAGAAAGATTACGTAGTATCTATTTTATGATTTCATTATTAATTACCAATACGCAATTCTTATCAGTGTTACCATTGCGGAAGTTTCTTTCGCCCAATGCGGATCCATGCTGCAGATTAATAAGGCAGTGTGTGAACACATTTACATGATTCGATCATCAATTAGTATAGATATGATCTGCAGAGGAACGAAGAACGGTTACACACTAGTTGCCTAATTATGCGCTCTCTTACGCTTTCATCCTTTCCGGCCCGAGAATTCTGAAACGAATGATGAAAACTCTTTTGTTTATTCATTAGCAGAAAATCAGAGCAACATGGAGAAATGTCTTATCTCTGTTGGAAGAGATCCTTTGGCTGGCTGAGTCATCAGAATCATAAGAAGAATCGGTTTTGAAAAGATAGTTTAAACTTTTTTTTTCGTTGAGGCCATCTTAGGACCACGTTAAGTCTTGTTACACTTGGCAATTTGTTTCGCTTTCCTCCGGGCCCAGACTTCCCTCATTCTCTGTAAGTGGACCAGCTTGCGCTCTGCTGTCCAGGCGGTGCCCTGTCCTCTTTTCGGTTTCTCGTCTCGGGTTAGCCCATTCGTCAGTATCTGTTTGTGGAAGAGACCTCTATTGAAGGCGTCGTCGGGTTTTAGGTCCAGTAGTTCAAGGTCGTTTCTAACACTCATAAACCAGGGCAATGTGGTTTTAGGTTTGGAGTAAAAAAAGTTGAAAATCTGTTTAGTCAGCCTATTCTCGTCCATGCGTTTGAGATGACCATAATACCGTGCTCGCCTCTTACGGATCGTTTCTGTAATTTTCTCTATTTCGCTGTAGACTTCTTTGATGGATTTTTTTATAATAGATGCCATTCTTGTAATTTGATCCCAATACATCTAACGATTTTGCGCTCTTTTTTCTCCAGTTTTTCGAGGAATCCTTTATTAGTGTCAAGGGATAGGGTTTCGGCTGGATACATAAATACTGGCTTCAGAACAGTTTCATGATGGCGTATTTTAGTAGTTTTGGACATATTTTTATAAAGAAATTTAAAAAAAAAATCACAATTAAATATAATTAGAAACATTTCAGTACTAGATAAGGTTGTACTGGTTTAGTAACACGATAAAAGAATAAAGAAATAAACAGGGCTACAATATTTCGAAGCGAACTATTGTACAAGGGAAAAGTATGTTGAGAGCATGATAACTTTACATTATTACCACAACTCATTCAGTATTTGATAAATTTGCATCATTTCTTTAATACCGGTTATATATGCTGGATAATCCCTAGTAAAGTCTCCATGTTCCAAAGTAGGATACGCTGTTAACAGCTCGCAAAATAATTCTAAATTATTATCACAACCCATTCATTACTTGGTAAGATTGGTACTGTTTCTTTAATTACATTATTGGCGCGACAGACTCATAAAGAAGTCCTTGGCCTGCTCAACCGCTCTACCCCAATCGTCCCGATCGCCTGCTCGAGTGATGGAGACCTTACTCAGACTCAGATCTTCACAGACGGCATCCTTCCATCTAGCTTTGGGCCTTCCTCGAGGTCTTACTCCATCCGGATTTCCTTTATACAGCTTTTTAGCTGTTCTTTCTTCGCCCATCCTATATAAGTGGCCCAGCCACATGATGCGTTGCATCTTAATGAAGCTCGATATCATTAGGTCTCCATATAACTCACTTAGCTCCTTGTTCCTTCTGATCCTGAGTTGGTCGTTTTCCCGAACTGGGCCGAATATTTGCCGAAGAACTCTTCATCCGAATCTATTCAGCTTTTCCACGCTGGATTTATTCAGTGTGAGGGTTTCACCAGCGTATGTCACTACTGGCCTAATCACGGTTTTATATATCATCAGCTTGGACTTTAGGCTAAGGAGCTTACTTCTCAGGAGCTTTGACATTCCAAAACATGCTTTATTACCTAATACTATCCTGGCTCTGATTTCCTCCTCCTCATCGATATTCTCATTTATACGGCTTCCTAAATACTGTAAACTTGACACTCGTTGGAAAGTGTGTCTTCCAAACGTGTAGCTAGGAGGTGGTCGGTTTTGTTTACTATTCTTTATTACCATTATCTTGGTTTTCTCCTCATTCACCTGTTTTTTTCCATTTTTCCAGCTTCCACTTCCAGCCTCTCGAAAGCTTCTTTTAAGATTATCAGCGATCTTCCTACTAATACAAGGTCATCAGCATATGCAAGAATACCCAGACTACGGTTAAAGATGGTTCCCTCCATCAGTAATCCTGCCCTTTTAATGACACTTTGCATTACAATATTGAATAGTAGAGGTGCCAGCGAGTCTCCCTGCCTAAGTCCTGTACTAATCCTAAATTTTTCCGTGATTGAGCCATTTACCCTTACGCTGCAAACTGTGTTTTCCATCGTGCTCATTACCAAACGCAGCAACTTGGATGGAATCCGCATTTCGCTCCCACCGCCCCTTTTGTCAAAAAAACATTAACCTGGTTAAAAGAACTCAACAACTAAGCCTCGGATGTCGGACTGATTTACGGAAAAGACCTGTTTCTTTAATACTATCAATAAAACATAATATATGAGTAGAGAAAACAAAAAAGGACTTGTACCATTTTAATCTATGATAGATATGATAGGACTATAAGATTTCTGAGCCAACGGTTGTGAAAGGTTATAGAGGCAGGATGAATCCCTAGTTAGGTCTCTATATCCCGGTGTAGATTCACGGTTTTTAGCTTGATATATTACCATATTACCGTTATATGTTAGGGATATTAAGTATCTAAGCCAACTGTTGTACAATGTCATAGAGGGTGGGTGAATCTAGTTATGTCACCATGAACCAATGAAGGTACGTGTTAGAGATTGTACTCATTCTTGGACAACGGTGGTTTTACCATTTTAATCCATGATAGACATGATAGGGCTACACTATTTCTAACGGTTCACAAGGTTATAGAGGCTGGGTGAATACTAGTTAGGTCTCCACATCCCAGGGTGTAAGGTTGTGTTTGTTTGATTTAACGTCAATTTATGCTTCTTCGGACAGGATAGGGATCTTTAACGAGTCGTTAACACTGGTCGGCCTCAGGACCCCCATTTTATGCGGCCTCCGAAGGATTGCATAACTAAGTACTTTTTACACCCTTAAAAAAAATCCGTTATCTTAGGCATAGAAGTATATTATGTTAGCCACTACACCACAGGTGACCCTGGAGACTTGTTTCGGGTGATTTGGCCGAGATCACACAAAACCGTCAGGTATTTTCCAAAGTCAAGGGTACCCATTTTATAGAGACTGGGTGAGCCCCAGCCTACAGATTCTATGAATTAGGAACCATCAGCGCTCTGCACATTGATCTACCCAACTCCCTTTTTTCAGTTTACATTTAATTATCTGAAAATGCATAAAATGGCTAAAATATTGCACAGAACACTTAACAAGATGTAAAAAATTGTTGGCCATATTTAAGTGATTTATTTCAGAATAATTAGACCGAAATATTGGCACACATTCGATCACGTAGTGCATGGATCAGAGAAAGGTGGATGGCAACCTGCCATTAACATTATTAACATACTGACATTGCATTAACATACTGAGTAGACGTGCATATTTATAGGGCAACTGTCAGTTCCAACCTATCAATCTTACCTGCCGTTAGCTTAACAAATTGCTGTTCAAGCCTGTCGCAGATATTGATTAGCAAACATCAAGCGGTTTTTTTTTTACTCTTCTGGATATTCGAATTTGAAATTCTTCCTAGTCGGTGTAAGAATATGAATTTTTAACCTTAATAGATGTACAGGTTCGATTCTCTAAATCTCAGACAAATACCTGTAGTATTTTTCGGGTTTATTAACCTTACTCATAGAATTAGTACTTTTATATTAATTACAAAATATCTTAGTAATGTTCCTTATAATTTAAAATGAATTCAAGAATGATTGGTAATAAGCCTTAAAAAATAATTGTTGCCACATTATTACAACCGATTATCATAACAAAACTACTCAAAAATTTCCAATTCCAAAAACGAAAACTTTATTCATTTATAACTTTTTTCAGTGAATTTCATAAATTTTTCAACCAATTTCATAATTTTGCCAACCAATTTCATAATTTTACCAATCCAACTCATAATTTTTTCAACCGATTTCATAATTTGTAATATGTCGCGGTATCGTTGTCAAGAAATTACAATGTAACACATATTAAGAAAATTTTAAAGAGGAAAGCCTTGAAGGAGATTAAACCGAATTCGATGTAAGTTTAGATCGTCAGGTATTTAAAGATACCTTCATTAGACCTAGTTATTTTGTAGTTAACAATATTTTTTAAATATATTTTATAAATAATTGGTATTATTTTGTGTTTTATACAAAATCGATTATAATTTTATTTGGTTTAGGATCACTTTATGACCCTTATTTCGAATAGTTTAGTAAATATTAGGTATAAAGTTAAACTTTTAAAAATTATTTTTTTAATTATAAAGTTATTTTTACTATCTCACTTGTCATCCATAATTTAGACAATAACGTAGTGATAATGGAATTTAAATATAATTTTATGTGCCATCGATTTGTGTACTAAGAAATAATTTAGTAGTATTTAGCAGTTCAAAATATAATATATTGAGTAATTTAAAAACCTTCCATCTTACTGTATTTCCTTTTTTATACAAATTTGCTTTTTGATCTATGAATAAAATCATTAATTAAATTATTATCAACAAGGTTTAAAATTGTTATTATAATATTAAACACATTAGATATTTTAAATAAATTATTAAAAAATTTATGAAAGTATTTCTCTATAAATATAAATTATGATGTGACAAATATATTTATCGACTTGGTCTGATATCGATTATAAATAGCTTTGGTATCTTGTAGGCAGTAAAAATCGACCTTGGCCTCTTTATCCTGTTATTAATAATTCAACTGATAAACAACTTGGATAAATAAATTAGTAATTTTATGATCTCTTAAATAAATTAAAAAGAATCTGAGCAATTATAAATTAGTGGTTTATCCGATTTCTTCATATATTATATATTTATTTTATTAAAGTTAATTTTACTATCTCACAATCTGAAAGGTGGCATTAGTATTTTTTTAAAGGGGTTTGAAAAAAGCGGGTTGCTTTTTAAAATATTTCATAATGACTACTTTTACCAATATCGGGGGAGAGAATTCCACATAAGAATAAAGTGTTCCAAAAACTAGATGAAATAAAATAACTATTTTTTAAACAACTAAAAAATACATTTTTATAGCCAGCCGAACTAAAAAGTTGAAAATAAATAATTTAGAATTTAGAATTTATTCAATGTAATTTACAACTGTATTATATTAATACATCCAGTAAATAGAATGAATGTATACAATGACATGAAATGACAAGTAGAGAAACTACCCAGTGGCAGTACTCAAATAGCAAGTTCAACTTAGTAGATCACGAGGCCATCATCGTATCTGAAGTCCAAGATGAAATCCTCACTGCTCCTTACTTTGTTACGAATAAAGTCATCCATAATGACCTGAATGTCCCATTTGTTGATGATTCAACCCGAACCCGAACCAATCTTTTCAAACTTTGTTCCCCCTCAAACCCACTAGTTTCAAACCTAGCTACTTCTTTAATTCCTGATAATTCTCCGATGCGTCCGAAAAGAACATGACCTCGTGACCTTCCATGTTGAACTTGTTATTTGAGTACTACCACTGTGTACTTCACTTAATACTTCCATCCTATCTCACAAACAGTACTTTCCAAGTAAACCATAATAATGTCTATTCATCACTCTTTTCCCAATATGCTGGTGTTCCTCAGTGTAGTATCCTTGGCCCTTATACAGTTTATACAGCTGACATCCCAACTCATCCTAATACTATCCTTACCACGTATGCTGATGATACATGTGTATTATCAGTCAACACCAATCCAGTTATTGTATCCCAAAGCCTCCAATCCCATATCACTGATCTTGAAGAATGGTGTCAAAATTAAAATAAATTCTCAAAAATCCCATCAAATCACTTTTACCTTACGTCGTAAACCAATGACTTCCTGCCCTTCAGTATCCTTTAATAATATCCCACTTGTGCCTGTATAACAGATCCGATACTTAGGGTTGCACCTCGACAAACGATTAACCTGGAATCCTCATACGATACTGAAAAGACAAGAAACCGCTCGACGTTTAAGGCTACTTCAACACTTACTAGACAAACGCTCTAAGCTCCCAATTAACTACAAAAGACTCATATACATGGCCATTATACGACCTATTTGGACTTACGGAGTAGAGCTTTGGGGATCCACTAAGCCATTGAATTCATCTCGTACCCAATCCCTGCAATCCAAAATCCTTCGTAAAATCCTCACTGCTCCTTATTTTGTTAAGAATAAAGTCATCCATAATGACCTTAATGTCCCATTTGTTGCTGATTTGGCCCGAACCCGCTATCTATCCTTTCATAACAAACTTCATTTCCACTCAAACCCTCAACCCTAGCTTCCTCTTCAATTCCCGATAATCCTCCGAGGCGTCTGAAAAGAAGATGGCCACGTGACCTTCTTAGTTGAACATGCGATTTGAGTGCTACCAGTGGGTAGTTTCTCTACTTGTATTAATCCATGCCATTATGTACCACTCTTGCAATTTACTGGTTGTATTGTTATAATACAGTAGTAAATTTCAATTAATCAATTAATAATTTTAAAAAATATTGAAATTCACTACTGTATTATATGTTTTTATAATATTACAAGTGAATGAAATGAATGATACTTAATGACATGAGATAAAGACAAGCAGAGAAACTACCCACAGGTAATATTCAAATAACAAATTTAACTTAGGTCGCTAAGCTATCTTCTTTTCAGACGCCTCGGGGGATTATCAGGAATTGAAGGGGTTGCTAGGTTTGAAACAAGTGGGTTTGAGTGGGAATGAAGTTTGTCATGAAAAGATTGATATCGGATTCGGGCCAGATCAGCAACAAATGGGACATTAAAGTCATTGTGGATTACTTTGTTCGTAACAAAATAAGGAGCATTGAGGATTTTACGAAGGATTTTGGATTGTAAGGATTGAATACGAGAGGAATTCGATGGCTTAGTGGAGCTCCAAAGCTCTATTCCGTAAGTACAGATGGGTCTAATGATTGCCATGCATATGAGTCTTTTGTTATGGATTGAGAGCTTAATACGACATTATAGTAAATGTTGAAGTAGCCTGAAGCGGCTTGCTTTTTATTGTTTTTTCAGTCTAGTATGAGAAAATAAATAATAGTTTGGAAAAGTCACATTACATTTTAATAGTTTAAATAACTAAAAGTAGATATAATAATAATAGAGCGATGAACCAAATAATGAATTCTATCGTAAAGAAGAATGCCTTTTAAGATATTTTCATAATGGCTCTACATTTACCAATGTCAGTTAATAAAATATTTTCAACGATTAATATCAAACATCCCACGGTTTTTTACAATAAAATAAAATTTTATGTTCATCACTCCGTTCTTATTTTAAACTTATTGAAAATGATTTTCTACTTTTTTAGTCTTTGTTTCCTATTATAGTGAAGATTTTAGTATTTTAGATCGTTTTTATTTTTTACCTTTTAGTTTGGCTTTCAATAAAACCATCGTTATTAAAACTAATGTTCATTTTCTAATTTTTAGTTCCGCTAGCAACAAGTTAGTTCAGTTTTTTTTTTTGTTTTTTTTCACGAATCGGCCAGCAAGTATCGCGAATATCACTCAAATCTTCTTCACACTCTCCGCCTTCCGTCTACTCCAATACTCTCTCATCTTCCTGGACTGTTCCTCTCGCTCCTCCTTAGTCCATTTTCTCCCTCGTCTCTTCTTCCTTCCCGCAAGAACCCCAACTTCTTTTAGTTTTTTCCCGAAAAGCTCTCTATCCAAGCAGTCCTTATCTTTGATTTTTAGCCTATTATTTGCTTCACATATCCACCTATACCCTTGTAGCTTAATACTTTATCAATGATTTTTTGTTCAGCCTCTTATTGTTCATTCTGACCATGTGGCCGTACAACCTCAGTCTCCTGGTCCTGATGACTGTTTCAAGATCTTCCAAATTTTTGTATATTTCTTCATTGGATTTTCGCCTATACCCCTCTTGTGTTACTTTGGATCCATAAATCCTCCTCAGAAATTTTCTCTCAATCTTCAGGACCTTCTCCAGTCTTGGAAGGCTGACTGTTTCCATACCATACAGTATTACTGGTCTTACTGTACAGTATTAGTTCAGACTTGTTGACACGTTCCAACATATTCCCAACTAAAACCAGATCACCAACATTTCCCTCTTTTTCCATATACTTAGTCATATTCGAATTTACTTCCAGCCTTATTTCCTTACCTGCGTCCATCAACGTCATTTTATGTAAAGGGACAGGGAATTATGCCATATTCTAATGCCAAAATAAATACATATTAGTTAGGTTAAATATCCTAGGTTATTGTATTTTTTACTTATTGTATTTTAAATATTTATTGGAATGAAATGGTGGGGGAAAGCGCTGATTCAGGTAACATCTTGACGTAAAAATTACATACTAAACTATCCTTACCACCAAGCTGGCAACCTACGCAATAATAATGTTATAGTTATCTATTCCGCAGGTTGTTTATTCCATTCGAGTTGCAATACGTTTTATTTATTTATTTATTCGTTTCATTTTCATCAAGAAATACAAATTTCAAGTAACATATCGAAGTATAGATGAGATGTGTTTGTTGAAACGTTCATTTCTAGATGAAATGATTACCCCAGTATACACGTTTCCAATAATTATTCTCTTTTCCATACTAAAACGCATGTTATTTTTTGGAAAGTTTTAAAAAGGGAAACGAATAGAGAGCTAGAAATTGTTGTGACTCAGCTCGAAGCGACAACCTGCGGAATAATTACCATAATAAATAATAATATACTGAGGCACCCGGAGTGCATTCTATAACGACTACTGTATCAGACTGCACGGTACCAAAACACAACCTCACCTTCGGTCACCTGATCTAGTAGTTTTCCGCTGACCTCACTCCCCACCTTTCGGTATCCTTCACCTCTACCAGTTAGCTAACTGGTTACCAGCATTCGAACCAAATGTCTAACAGGAGAAGCAAGAAGTGAACAGGATGATGACAAAGAATAATAATATGCCTCGTTCGAAAAATAGGTTTGATCACGTAAAGAAGTCTATCGAAATCGAGAGGAACAAATGATTTACTATTAACAGACAGGCGGTTCAGCTTTACTATCTCTTAAGGTTAGCTAGCAGAAGTAAAAAGACTGTTTAAATGTAAATTTAATGTTCCTGATTTCGGTTTAAATAATTTGGGTACTTATTCCGCAAGTAGTCATCTAGATTTATATTGTAGCATTCTAATAATGTATCCGTTTGGCCAGATATATTTTTATTAATTTCTGTTCACTTCTGTTATTCTTAAGAGACCTGGTTCCAGAATAAAATTATTTTTCTATTCTACTATAGGTGGTAGAGATAAAGTCTAGTCAAGTAACGTCACATTACGTCATTTT
This sequence comes from Troilus luridus, assembly GCA_964056705.1. Classification (NCBI taxonomy): domain Eukaryota; kingdom Metazoa; phylum Arthropoda; class Insecta; order Hemiptera; family Pentatomidae; genus Troilus; species Troilus luridus. The sequence continues at coordinate 15,613,539 of OZ057417.1, forward strand.
TACATCACGTTCTTATCTGTATCGGCGGTATCCCCCGTCAAATAAATAATTGAAAAAACAATAAGTAAAAAATTACCTATTCATTTAACCTAACCAATGAATTTTTTTTTAGAATTAGAATCTGGTATAATTTCCTGTATAATATAATGACAGGAAATTGTGACAGTTGAAATTACTCATCTTGAATTAAATAAGTTACCCTTGTTATTCTAAAATATGCTGTCACTTTATGTTTATTGAGGTATCCACTGTAGAGTGGAGGTTCCCCAACGCGGAATTGCAGAGCATCCTCGGGGTAATTGAAGTGCATGATTAAGATGGATTTGTAAAGTTCTTGTTAGTAAACGTTGTAGTGAAGAAATTTCTTGGTAAATAATTATCTTAGACGACTGATAAATCTGGTTGATCAAGGCGTAAGTGGGAAGATTACGATGGGTTAGGATTTGGTGGTAGTCCGATCTAGAAATATCCCATCCAAAAACACACGAACACACACAAACCATTCTGGGAGCTTTGGTTACTTATGCTTCGGGAAACACAACGTACATTTAAAAAAACGTGTAGTTCCGCTCGCAGCTTGGAAGCTAATCAAAATGGGCTCGACTGGCCATAAGGATTACTTTTCCTTATTATATTTCTTGATAAGGTAAACGTTGTTTTTTTTTCTTTTTGAATGATAATGGTAGGCCTTGTATATAACAGTGAAAGAAAATGGTCCGGGTAGAGGTCAGTAAATTTCTCAAAAGTAGGGAGAAATGTTTATTAAAGAGCCAACGTTTCGACCCACGTTGCAGGGCTAAATATGCAAAACACAGACAAATGAAAATTTCTAAATTATTAAAATTTACTGAATTATGATAAATATTAAAGTTAAAATGTATAAGCCTTAAGAGTAAAAATAACAAAATGACAGGAAATTAGTACAGAAAGTAAAAAGTAATACGAAGTAATAAAAAGAAGGTATTAAAAATTGCAAAATAAAGTAATATCTGTAATTTTTAATACCTTATCTTTTATTACTATTATTTTATTCTTTATTATTTTTTATACTACCTTCCTGTCACTAAATAAGTAATACGAAGTAAAAAAAAAGAAGGTATTAAAATTGCAAAATAAGGTAATATCTGTAATCTTTATTACCTATAAATATCTGTAGATATCTGCTCTGGCTAATCGAACGATGCTTCACTAGAAATCATAAATTTTTGCCAATAAAAGCAAATAAAAGCTCGGGACCAAAGGGGTCATTTTACGTCCCCTCTGAAGGAGAGCAGGACCAAGGATTTTTTACTCCCTTAAAAAAATATCTAGTCCACCTGCCGGCTTGGGAACCCGCGATCATGTGCATAGTAAATTGGTAACCACTATACTTGAGGTGCTACTTGTAAATGTTAGTGATAATAAATTATATTGTATTAGAATTATGATTGTATTTAATTTAACAAGGTTAGAACTTCTTGTTTTGGCTTATACCGTCCGTTCATTATGTTGTACAGAGTTGCGTTATATTTAGCAGATGTTATATTGTCGCAGATAGGACGTGTTAGGATGCAAAGAACGGGTTGGTTTCGTCAGCTTTTTGTTGTCGGAGTCCCGTCCCCCCAAGCCTTTGGTTGACATTAACATCTTTATTGCTCCGGGTTAGCTCAGTCACTGTGAATAATGCACTTGTTATGATTTGCTAAAGGCCTTCTATTGTGTCATTGCTATTGTGAAATATAACATAATGTAATAATATATATATTACATATACAGGTTTGGGTGCTTGGGGCGATTTGGTACTGTTGGGTGAAGACGTGAAGAAGGGTCTTGGGTTCAGTGCATGGTTGAGTTAGGAAATTGTTATGCAGGAAGGTGAATTGTTTGAAATCACCCTAAATCGCCAGGTTTTTCTCTCAATTAAAAGTACCCACTTTACAGAGGCTGGATGAGCCCCATGAGAATCCACTAGAGAGAAGTTTTTTATTGAAATCCACAATGTAATTTCCAAAACTGAAATATTTAGGGGTTGATTTTCAAAATCTTGAATACATTTATTATTATATTAAAATGTAAAGCCTGCTTACCATTTTCACATCTCTAACTTAACATATTATGATTTCCCGTATTTTACACTTTTAGGTGTCGATTTTCAAAAAATAAAAAAACACGGTATCTTAATTGTTAATGTAGAAGCTAAATCTAAAATTTCATGGTGCTCTCTTTAAAAATGAAGTTTTTTTTTATTACAAACGTTTGTCACCCTTTTCACCCTCTTTGGGGACGCATTTTCAAAAATCCTTTCTTTGTGCGCGTTGGCCTTGTAAAATGTTATTTACTAATTTCAAGTCTGTAGCTTATGCCGTTTTGGCTCTGCGATGGTCTTTTCTCTTCAAAATAAAAATATATAAAAATTAAAGCAGTGATTAAAAAATTATAATAAATTTATAATTGTTTGGTCACTCCATCACTCATCGCATTCTAGGTTAATATTTTTTAAAATAAACAGTTAAGTTTTGTTACGGTACATTAAACGTCTATAGATAGTACTAACCTTATTTTCAATTTTTATTTTATTTTTCAACATTGAAATTATGTATACTTTTATTTTTGTTAATTTATTTAACGAGTGTAGAGCTCTGAGTTGCCAGGCTGAAGGTTCCGGGTTCATATTCGGCTCTGGAAGATAAATTATTTAACGTGTAATAGTGGGATATACAGGCCCTCCTGGGGCTCACACAGCATCTTTGGGTATTCTTAATTACGGGGGAAAGCTGGCGGTTATGTGTGATCTATGCACAACCGTATTGTTAGAAACAGTCCAGTCTTTACCATGTACTGAACCCAAGACCACCATGGATTGTGGTGGCACAGTTTTTTTTCATTCATGTAGTTCATATGCAAGTATGCGAAAATAGAAGAAAAAGAAAAATACTTTTCGATGTTATGTGGAGTTCTCAGATATATTACGGAAATGCAGTTGTGTAGAAACTTTAAATTTAAATTCTAATTTTATAATGCTCCAGACCAACGCAGATAATATTCTTGTTTATGAAAAGAATCTTATCTGAGACGAGAGACAGTAAACAACCACGTTATGTATCGGGGTTCTATTTTTTTTTCTTTAAGTTGACCTCATTTTAGTTTTATTTTGAGAAATGTCAATAAGCAATGAAGAGAAATAAATTGTTTGTACGCTGATGAAATAAAGTGTTGTGATTTTTATTTGCAATAAAGCATCATTGGAATGCAGTCCATTTCCTTATCTCCTTCATAATACATATATCACTATCTACTATTATTGACTGTTATAAATAATTCTTACTTATAAATAATTATTGCAATAATGATAAACTTATTCATAACATCAAAGTAAATTAGTACTTTTTATTATTTTCCCTCGAAATCACAAAGGATCATATTTCTCACTTTTATTACTCACTGATGGCTCAAATACTAACTTTAGGATAGATGATAGTTCATTAAATATTATTAAAATGACAGCGAATTATAAGCTCGACGGGATCGCACGAATCAATCAAGATCTACGAATTATGGCCGCCTAGGAACTGTGTTGTTTTCCTACAATATTCGTGTATTTAGAGTAACATATCAAATTTATTTTAAAATCAATTTTTATTTGAAATTTTTTTAAAAAACGCAACACTACAGTACATGATTTAGTTTTAGTACATGATAAAAAAACTGTACTTTAAATCTGGCAGTGGCATATTTTTCATTTAATCTGTTTACAGCTGGGGTTGGATCCTGTGGTAGACCCTCGTGGGGCTCAGCAATCCTCTATAAATTAACCTTAATAAGGAGTGAAAATTTTTGGCAGAGACTGTAACCACGTATTGAACCCAAGACCCTTCATGAAGCTCATAGGTTGTAGGTTTACAGACTTATACATACATATATATATATATATATTTATATTTATATTTATATTACTATCACGTTCGAAAGACTCTTCATGGTCGAAATATATTATTAAAGGTTTTTGACATTGGTTAATTTTTGTCTTCCATTATATAAATAATTAATTTAGATCTGTGTGCCTTTCAATCATAGGTTATATGTTTAATTGTCTGTTATTCTTTTATAAATTATATGGAATATTTATTATATTTGTATTATACTGTGTTCGATTAAAATTTTGTGTTAGCTTGTAATCTGGATTTCATTAATTTGTAGTTGTTTGAAAAAGAATTAACTCTTCTATACAAAGCAGTTGATCTCTTGTTGTTTATAGACAAATATAACACAAAAAAAAATGAATGAACGATCTCAAGCGAACCGTGACTTATTCTTTTTGGGTCACTTGTCAAGTGTGAATATAATGCGTTCCATGTCAAAAATTCCACTAATAATAGCGGCCATACATTCCTCTAAATATAGTACTTTATTATTCCATAAAGGAAGTACTGGGAGGGAAAGTCCAATAAAGACTATATACGATTACTAAAGTAGTTGTTAGTCACGCGTGATGCACGTTCGGTTTCTGACCACGAGTTGTGCCTACGCGTGTACTTTTTTTTGTAGGGCAGCTCTAGCCCTAAGAATAATTAATAGTCAGTATCATGCTTTTACCACACTAGTCTTCTTTAGATTTCTAAAAAACAAAATAAAATGTAAGCACCAGTATAACATGATGTTGTTTAACTGCATGCTTAACCCAATTATCGTCTACAAGGTATTTTAAAACTACACTTTTATTTTTTATCTTAAGTAAAGAACGCTATCTTTGACGTAATATGGGGATTTAAAAGGATTAAAGTGTGTAATGATTGAATGCTTGAATAATATTATACTTATGGGAAATCCCAGTATGTAAAATAACAATAGTAATAAAGTAAAAAATGTTATTCAATTAATGTATGTCGTAACTCGATTAATATTACATGTATTTAAAATCTTATACTTCAATAGAAACAATGTATGTTTAAAAACGTAATGCGGTGTTGTGGGATATAAAAAGTACTCATTAATAAACATCTATAAAAATTGTTTTAAAAAGTGAATATATACAGAAATAGCCATAATATATTTGTTTATTTTTATTGAAATACACCAAAAGAAAAATCCGAAGCCTTTTTTTCATTTTTATTTATTATTAAATAAAAAAAACGTTATAGTTTTATTATTTTTTTCTTTTGCTTAAGGTATTCTATTTTTTCTTGAATAATATTAACTGATCTTATAAATATACGGGGAAGGAAACGATCCGGGTGGTGGTCGAAGAATTAATCCCTAAATTTGTGATAAATTATTTAATAGAAACCGACGTTGGATAAACTATTCCGACCAAAGTTGTAAATCTTCTTAAGAGGTAAACTATGAAGCTATGTCAGTAAAACAGCTACAAATGTAAAAAAAATTAAAATGTTTTAAAGTATTTTAAAATTTAGAATTTTATAAACAGACTAAATAGAATATAGTTAAACACTATATTTTTGAACTGTGAGGTTTTTGATTAATATAGCCTAGTTATTCCATTTAATGTCAATTTGATTTATTATTTCTTCTATTGTTATTTAGTTAGTTTAAACTTTCAGAGAAGTCTGTCAAAAGACAAAAAATGTTATGATTTTAAAAAATGTTCGATGTATATTTCCAATTTCTATTAGCTTGCCCAACTTATGATTTATTTATAAAAAATAAAAACCCATGGTAAAGTTTTATATGATTTATTATAGAATTTTAAATCGTGAATAAATTCCAGATCTAGGTTAACTGATGGAATGTTGCCTTTTACTTTTTTATTGTCTCAAAGTCGCTATGAAACTCTGTCAATGATAATATTTATGGCAGTGTTCAGTTAGAGGGAAATAGAATTTTATATTTTATGCGAAAAGGGCTATAAATATATTTATAATTATGAGCCCAGAATTACGAAATTTAACTCGAAATAAATAAGTCATATACTGTAGGGATTTCGACATTAAACATTGGTCACAGGAAATACTACTTGTAAAGTAGTAAATGTGTAAAGTTAAAATTGGGCATTCAAAAGGATTTTTATTGATCCATTAAAATGTTTATAATGGATATACTTAATATAATAATATAATTTATTCCTAAAGATTTTTATTATGAAGAGAAAAGATTTGTCCGGGACCGGGATTCGAACCCGGGTCTCCC